>JAAGVU020000045.1:16769061-16786137 GCA_011763525.2 Mormyrus iriodes
TGGGGAGAGCCGCCCGTCTCGTTCTGCCGCGTGTCGGTTATTAGTGGTGTTGGGGAGAGCCGCCCGTCTCGTTCTGCAGTGTGTCGGTTATTAGTGGTGTTGGGGAGAGCCGCCCGTCTCGTTCTGCCGTGTGTTGGTTATTAGTGGTGTTGGGGAGAGCCGCCCGTCTCGTTCTGCTGTGTGTCGGTTATTAGTGGTGTTGGGGAGAGCTGCCTGTCTCGTTCTACTGTGTGTCGGTTACTGAAACCAAATTATCTTCTTCCCTACCTTGTTGTTATGCTTTGCTGATTCATTTTTTTGCAGATTAAGCTTTGTTTAGTGCACAGGGCTGTGATGGTCCTAAAAAGAGTGATTTTTTTTAAGCTTCTTGTATGTAAGATCAATATATAACAATATAGGGTAGAACACTAGACTAAGAAATCATAGGCCAGACAGATCAGATGCTCTTCCAAAATCAATAATTTTTATGTGTTGATTAGATGTTGGCTTTTTTCCAAACATAGTGAATGTTGGGGGTGCAGATCATAGCTTTCCCATATATCAGAAGAACTGATTCTCAAAGAAGAATTAAACACTTCACTGAACTAAATATTTTCCCATTGAAAGAGTGTGATGGTCACGGCAGAGGTTGTGACCCTCCGTAACCTGGATTCGAGTCATCCGTCACTTAAAAATGGCTGTAATTATAATTGATTTATGATCATCTTCTCTTCTTCCTGGTGCAGAACTCCATCCGCCACAACCTGTCGCTGCACACCCGCTTCATTCGGGTTCAGAACGAGGGCACAGGCAAGAGCTCCTGGTGGATGCTGAACCCAGAGGGCGGCAGGGCGGGCAAGGCGCCCCGGCGGCGGGCTGGCTCCGTGGACGGTGAGGCCCGATACGTGAAGTGCAAGGGACGGATTCCTCGAAGGAAGATAGTAGGAGGGGTGGGGCCTTGCCCACAGGGCTCCCCAGAGCACGGCAGCCCGGCGGGAGCGACAGCTGCGGGGGGAGGTGCCGTAGGAAGTGCTATGGGAGGCGGTGCTGTGGGATTCGACACGTGGTCAGGATTCCCCTCCCGCACGAGCTGCTCTGCATTGCTGCCCCCCGTCCAGGTCAAGCTGGAACCACGGGAGCCCGAGGAGAAGAGCCCGTCCTGCTCAACCTCGCCCCAGCTGTACTGCAGCCCACATGGGGCCCACTCCCCCGCCCTGGAGGTGCCTGGGCAGCTGGTGGCTCTCGCGGGAGCGGTGGCGCTGGAGGAGCCATATGAGCAGCCCCAGCGGCTCAAGCCCGCGGGCTTCCCGTTCCCAGGTCGGGACTCCTACTGCACACCTGTATACAGACAGCCGCCCCCGCGGCACCTCTCACCGATGCAGACCATCCAGGAGGACCAGCCCACTGGCTTCCACGGTGCCCCTTATGCCGGCTCCAGCGCACTGCAGGAGCTGCTTGCCGGCAGCCCTCGGTACTGTGGCGAGGATGTGGAGGGTGACACGCGGCCACTGATGGGCGCAGCAGCAGGCGAGTTGGGTCCCCACATCCAGAGCGCAGATGTCAGCCACCGTCAGAGACAGCACGGCGCGCACAGACAGCCTCTTGTACCCCGTGGACACGCCAACGCCCATACCCATGGCCGGCCCGCCCAGAGCCACAGCCTGGTGCACGCTCAGCCCCGGCCGCAGCAGTTAGCCACCCAGTTCAGCAGCAGCCATCTTCCCTCCTATGGCCTGAAGGCCCCCGGCCTGTACAGCCCCCCGGGCCGTGCCTGTGTTCACGCAGCAGCCCCTGCCAGCCTGCCCCCAAACCCTGCCAGCATGCTGGGGGCACTGCAGGACTCCTGCCGTTTGGCCACTGCCCCACAGCCTCGCCAGCCGCCCTGTCCAGGAGGCTACCTCCAAGGCAGTCTCGACGCTGGCTCTGGGCCTCTCCTGCATGGGCAAGGCATTGGTTATGTTGCACGCCCGGAGCCACAGCAGGAGGGCGCCGTACTGCACGGCAACCTGGACTGTAGCATGGAGTCTGCCTTCCGCAGTGACTTTTCAGACTTTGAGGAGGTGGATTTCAACTTTGACTGCTCGATCTCCCAGGGGATGGGACCTGGAAGCGCTGTGGGTTTAGGGGTTTGGGGCTTTGGCTACCCTCGGCAAGCCCACGGGAGCCAGGGCTGGGTGCCGAGCTAAGGTGGGGTGGCGGGCAGAGCCAGTGTGGCGGTGTTGTGTATGTTTGTATGTTTGAAGCACCAAGCTCCCCATGGCCCTCTCAGTGTCTCCGGTGCCTTTGTGAGTCTGAGTCTCTCGCTGCTTCGCTGGTGTCTGTGCCCCACCCTCTCCCATGAGAGCTGTACCGTGGCGGAATCCTCACTGAGCTGCATCATCTAAGGTGTAACGCTGTACAGCTGCTAGGACAGGCGTCAAATCCATTTCTTTACACGTTTATTTTAGGAAAACCCAAAATCAAGCAGCACGGCTCTCTTGATATCAGTAGCGTTATCGACATGAAAATTCAACAGTGACTTATATTTGAGTACAGGACACACTTACCAACGAATTTTAAGTATTTTATCTAAGCCTTCCTCTTACAGTGGAAAATGTATGAATCAGTGGCAGTTAAAGAGAATTGTACAGCGCTCCTGAAGAGTGCGTTTTACAGCAAATTTTAAGAAGCGTGTCTAAAATCATGCACCACTTGCAATAAAAGGTACTTTCATATGCAGCACATTTAAATACATAGTCAGATCAGTTCCGTAGCACATCCTGCTCTTCTGCTGTGCTGCAGCCTTGCTAATGACTATCGGCTCTGACGGGCCCCCCCAGAATCCACGCCCGGGATCTGCACCCTGGGCTCTGTTTCCCATTTCAATGTCCACATCCCTCAATTGAAATTCAGCTCCTCACTTTTAATAAACACTGTTGCCTTGCTGCTGCATTACAATTGCAAATTCAGCATGGCGTTTCTTTTTAAACCTCGCCTTTACACCTACTGAACAGGTTGACTGAAAGTATGAATCAATTGTCCTGCGGTGTTTTGTGTAGGTGTGTGTGTGGAATGCATGTGTGTGTGTGTGCACAGAGGGTATTTTATTTGTCCAGGAGGGCAAACACATGAAAAACAGGCCCCCGGATGCTCTTCCTTATGGATTTCTGTGAAATCAGCTGCATATGAGAGGAGTGACCAGGAGCTGGTGCCTGGGGGCGGGGGGTCAGTCCCTTTGCGGCTCCCTTTGGCCGGCTCCGGGGTGTCTGATAAACAGCCAGACAGCGCCTCATCACTTAGGTTCTCCATAATATACTTCTGTCACCAGTCTCCTGTATGTCCCAGTATGGATCCAGCCCAGTCCACAAAGTCCTGGCTGTCTGGTCTGTGCTTGACAAATGTGGCTTGGTTCTGCTTGCAGAGTGGGCCATGCTATAGTGCCCATTAGCAAGTCACTTATGAACCAATAAGAGAGGAAATGGTGTGTACATGGGTATGAAGCTGTGTTAGATAAAGGTTTGAGCTAAGCAACTAAATGTAAGAATAATAGCTAGTTGCTGATAGCAGATCTATGCTATGTGTGCTGATGGCAGATCTATGCTATGTGTGCTGATGGCAGATCTATGCTATGTGTGCCCTTCAAGCTGGACCTTCACACGTTTGTTCCATCACTTTATTTTGTGATGTAGATTCTGTCACTCCCAGTGAAGCAGCTCATTCCCATGTGGGATGGATTCAGCTTTACTGCCACCAGCGCCTTCAGCAGGCTGCAGAGATCGGCAATAGTCAGGCATAAAGTGGAGCTGTTACATATATATACTTAGACTCTATAAGTTCTTCTCTGGATTACACATCTTGTTCCAGTTATCTGCAATGCCTTTCTGATGCCAGAGTAGAATGTGACCTGCTCACTGATGCATGATTTTCTGGATTTTTAAAAATGAAAAATTTCAGCAGTAGACTAATTGCAAATCAAGTTGTCGGATTATACTGCAGATCTTTTAAAATACTGCATTCTAATTTTTATCAAGGGAAGAAATTTCTAAATTGCAATATCCCTTCTTGCCCAATTTAACAACGAGGATCCATATCGCCGACATTCAGATCAGAAATGACGCCGCCTGACCCATCTACTGGTGACGTCAGCTATCCGGAATTATCTGCTCTCTCCCCCTTCATGCATTTTCAAGTGCACGCATGTGTAGGGTTCGCTGATATCTGCGAGCCAGCCACCGTTTCCATATTAAAGGTTATGGCTCTTTGGGCTTCAGAATCAGCCAGAAAGTCAAGTGCTGGGTTGGCTGTTATTGCTGCCCATTACCGTGGTGAGGCAGCTGTTACATTAACTCACATCACGGAAATTAATACTGTAACCCTGTGCCTGGTGAGAGCTCTTTGTAATTTCATGCATTTTGTGTTTTCCCGCGAGTTGATGAATTTCACTGTGACCCTGGAAGGCTGGGTTTTAATCACCTGAAATCCCATTCCTGCCTGCGTTGCTGTACATCGATTTACAGAGGAGAGTTCTGGCGTACTTAAACTCTGTCTCCGTATTCGCAAAGCGATGTGTACATAGTCCTTTCATATCCAGTCTGCTAAATGGTGCTTTGCTGCATTTATGATTTTGTTCTTTGTCCTGTCAGCGTCTCTTTCCTCTCTGCTTCTGTTCTCCTACATCTCAGCAATTATTTTGTAAAAAATATATATAGAAAATATTGTATAATTTCAAACATACAAATATTCTTTGTTGGTTGTTTTTTAGAATGTATTTGGTCATATGGTGAATTAAATGAAAGAAAAGATACATTGTCCTTTGCAGAGTTGGTGTGTGTGTGTGTGCGCGCGTGTGTGTGCGCGCGTGTGTGTGTGAGTGCGTGCGCGTGTGTCTGTGTGTGTATATTACATTGTGGAGACCAAATGTCCTGTTTTTGAGGCTCTGGGGACAATGTTTTCTGTCCCCACAAATGGAAACTCAAATTTATGAAAATCTGTGTCTGCAATCAAAAACCTAAAAATGTCACAGTCTTGTATTTTGTTTGGTTACTTATGGTTAAGGTTAGGGCTGGGTAGGGGTTAACCTTGGCATTGTTGGATTATGGTTATGCCCATAGAAATGAATACAGAGTCCCCATAAAGATATGTATACCTAAACTGTGTATAGTGAGGTTGCCATGGTAACGGCTCCTTCTGCCCCGTGGGGCCCGGCTGTCCCTGCCTACTTACTGTGCCCCACTAAGACTCTCCCAGGGGATGCAGGTGGACATCTCAGCACCACCAGCGTCTCAAGGTAAGGGCTGCAAAATGGTAGGAAATCACTCACAAACGTTTTTCGTTCTTTGCTGATTTTTGTTTCCGTCTCCTGCTTTTGTTTCTGTGTCTGTTAGACGACAATATCGAGCTGTAACATATGAAGAGCTTCTTTCTTTCTGAAGTGCAAAATCAACCAAGTATCAGGTGAACATAAAGTGTAGCTGCTAAGCTCTCTAAGCAAGTCATTCAAAATATTCCAGTGAATTGACGTGTAGTAACTGCTTTTCTACAGGCATATTTTTTTCTGCCCCTGAATTGTTGCTCTACCTCCTGTTGAAAGTGCCACCTGGAGCGGTGGGGCCCCTGGGGTCTGGGGGCCAGTGCAGGGCAGCGGCTGAGCAGAGCGCTGAGTGAAGTGTCAGCCTGCCACATGGTGAAGATGTGCCTGTGCGCTGCGGGCGGGCTCCGGCCTGGCGGGGCTCCTCTCTGCCAGGGCCTGCACCTCCAGTCCCTCGCCTACTCCTCCTAGGCTTCCCAGGGGAGGGACTCTCCTCAGATGACCTCATAGTCCTTCCCATGAGCTCCCCCTCCTGGTCAACTGTAGCCCCTACAAGTTAAGAAGTAGGAGAGGGCCGGCTGCACAGTGACCAGGAAAATAACAGCAATAATTACACCGATATTGATGTGTATGACTTTCTCTCTGTTCCTCTCTCTATTCTGGCTCTAAAAGCCATGGGCAAAGTCAGCATTTATCCATGGGTGCAGGGGAAGGCTGAGTTACATGCTGTTTTCATTTAGCAGACTCTTTCATCCAGAGTGACGTATAAGTATGAGAGCAGGGCCAGCCAGTCCGTGCCGTGAGTTAGGTTAAGGGTGCAGCTGTAAGGCCCGACAGTGATGTCACTCTGCCAACCCTGGGATTCAAACCGGCAACCTCCCAATCAAAGGCTCCGCGTTAGTACCTTCAGAGCCTGCCCTGATTGTAAGGATATAGCTGTTAAGGTGGTTCAGGCAGAATGAGGTGGAATGGGCCAGGTTTTCCCTGAGGACTGGGTGACCTGACAGAGCTCTTCAGAATTTTCGTCCATCCCTCCGTCCGTCCATCTGTCCATCTCTCCGTTCCCCACTGCTTATCACTGACCATCAGACTTCACTGCAGCTCCTGTTCGCCCTCCAGCTCATACCTTGTCCTTGTTCATAAATGCGTCTTTGTGTTTAAAAGACAGAGTATTATTCATTGTTAGTTTTAAATGTATTTTTAAATATGTTTTTTATGTCAGTTTATAAATGTTGAAGTGCTTTGACAGTTTAAAATGTCGTGCTAATATATCAGAGTGCAAAATCATAGTGTTGCCATATATAACTTAATATAACATTATAAATGAATTCCCCTGCTGAGCCATATCCTCTGACTGACTGTCTATTCCTTGTTTGCTGGTCTGTGTAAAGTTTCTGCCCTCGAACCCGTTTACTTGTTTGGGGCGCAGTTACTCGAAGAAAATATTGAAAATGTCCGGCCATCTCTCTCTGCCACGGTGACGTTGCTGAGTGCTGGTTTATTAATCCACCATCCCTGGCTGATACAGTATTTTGCGTGCCGTGTAATTGGGGGGCGGCCTTGATGCCAAGAGATGCATGGTTTTATTTTGCATATGTGGATGTCTGTGTGGGCAAGAACATCTTTGTTGGGTTGATCTGTGGGCGTGACCATGAAGAGCCGCACATAAGGGCCAGAAAGCCCCTTCCATCGTGTTTTAGCCAAACGGGAAACCTTGTGTGTGAAGTTGGTAGCTCCCTTTCACCACGCATCCATTAGCTGCATATGGCCTGTGCCGTCAGAAAGGATTCTGGGTATTTTTGCTTATCTATGTAATGAGATTAGGAAGGACAGGGGCAGCTGCCAGGGGGGTATTCTTATGAGCAGCACCCCCAAACATTCCCAGAAAGAGACGGGTGCTGCTAAAGCAAAAACCGTACACGGCTTTCAGGGTGGGGGGGCACCCTGAAAGCCGTGTACGGTTTTTGATGTTGCAAACCAGCAGAGCTGAGTGTTAATGAAACGCAGCTTTGAAGACACAGCGTTTGAAGTTATGCATGAGTTTCCCTTCTTTGTGCCTTTTTCTTGCTCACTTGCTGTTTTTTTAAACAGCGCTTTCTGTCTAACTGTAGCCATTTGTTTGAAGTGGCTGGGATTCCTGGGGCATCTGCCAGCGCCCCTGCAGTTAAAACAAGCGTTTTTGGGTTCGAGTCATAAATAATTGTTTTTGAGCCATGAGTGAAATCTGGCAGTAACACTGGCTGCTCGCCTCTCTGTGTTACTGAGCACATCAGCTTAGTCATGATCATTGCAAGTTGTGAGTTTTGTTTGCGTGCGAATTTCTTTGCTTGCTAGCTAGCATGTGTATTTATTTACTTGCTAGCTAGCGTGTATTTGTTTGCTAGCTAGCATGTGTTTTTGTTTGCTTGCTAGCTAGCATGTGTGTTTGCTAGCTAGCTAGCATGTGTGTTTGCTAGCTAGCTAGCATGTGTATTTGTTTACTTGCTAGCTAGCGTGTATTTGTTTGCTTGCTAGCTAGCATGTATTTTTTTGCTTGCTAGCTAGCATGTATTTTTTTGCTTGCTAGCTAGCATGTGTATCTGCTTGCTAGCGTGTGTATTTGCTTGCTAGCTAGTGTGTGTATCTGTTTGCTTGCCAGTGTGTGTATTTGCTTGCTAGCTAGCGTGTATATTTCTTTGCTTGCTAGCTAGTGTGTATATTTCTTTGCTTTCTAGCTAGCGTGTGTATTTGCTTTCTAGCGTGTGTATTTGCTTGCTAGCTAGCGTGTGTGCTTGCTTGCTAGCGTGTGTGCTTGCTTGCTAGCATGTGTATTTGTTTGCTTGTTAGCTAGCGTATTTGCTTGCTAGCTAGCGTGTGTATTTGTTTGCTTGCTAGCTAGCTAGCGTGTATTTGTTTGCTTTCTAGCTAGCGTGTGTGCTTGCTCGCCTGCTAGCGTGTGTATTTGTTTGCTTGCTAGCTAGCGTGTGTATTTGTTTGCTTGCTAGCGTGTATATTTGTTTGCTTGCTAGCTAGCGTGTGTGCTTGCTCGCCTGCTAGCGTGTGTATTTGTTTGCTTGCCAGCTAGCTTGTGTATTTGTTTGCTTGCTAGCTAGCGTGTGTATTTGTTTGCTTGCTAGCTAGCGTGTGTTTTTGTTTGCTAGCTAGCGTGTGTTTTTGTTTGCTTGCTAGCTAGCGTGCATTTGTTTGCTTGCTAGCATGTGTGTTTGTTTGCTTGCTAGCTAGCGCGTGTGTTTGTTTGTTAGCTAGCCTGTGTGTTTGCATGCTTGCTAGCTAGCATGTATATTTGTTTGCTTGCTAGCTTGCATGTGTGTTTGTTTGCTTGCTAGCTAGTGTGTGTGTTTGCTTACTAGCTAAAGTGTGTTTGCTAGCTAGCATGTGTGTTTGTTTGCTTGCTAGCGTGTGTATTTGTTTGCTTGCTAGCCAACTAGCTACTTTCCAGGCCCATCAGCCCCAGCAACCCCTGGCAAACAGGCCTTTTGAACAAGAGGCCCCTCAGGCATTCTAGATGGAGTTTAAATGATGGGCTTAAACGGTCTCTCTGTCAAACTCATAAACCACAACGGCATAATGAAATACATATACTAACGTCATAATTCTTAAAAGTGACATAAACAGGCACCTTGATTTAAAGCTTTATTTTTTAGTTTTGCATCAGAATGCGCACATACATTTAATGAGATGAAATGGTGGTATCTCCTACAAACACTGGTCTTTTTTAATAGTTTTGGTCTTGCATGGAGCTGATTAATTCCTGCAGCGTTTGGCCTCATTCTGGGTGAACGGCTGGAAGCTGCCTGTAAGTGCCCTCTGGAGTTTTAATTAGGAGCAACAATAACCTACGGACCAGCAAGGCCACAGCACTGACTCAGACCCATCACAGGTGCAAATAGACACTGTCCAGGACACCTCTAGCCCACGGCCAAGCAGCTCCTTCTTCTTCTATAGGTTTAAGGCATGAGTCATGGCTGTTCTGGACAGAGGACACCCAAGGCTGAGCACTGAGCTGATTGGCTGGCAGCTAAAACTTCCTGTGGAAGTAGAGCCATTTGGGTTTTTCAGTATGAGTCAGGGTCCGGCTGCTGGCTGGTCCTGCCCTGCACAGGTCACTCAGCAGGTTGGTATGGTCCATGTGCTATCGGAGTATATTCAGGTACCTTCTTGGTAACATTTGCTTGGTGTGATCTCCCATACACACACACGCTGTAAATGGTTAGTTTCATGCTGAAGTTAGCATAAGCATATTCTGCGCAGTGTCAGTAATGACAGCTGCTTTATCCATGAAGACCTTTGGCGCACATGGATTTTAATCCCTCAGTAGCCTTTACCCTGCTTTTCTTCTGGTTCTCGTATCAGGAGAGTCCAGTGAGTCGTTTCCTGATTTTACAGCCACTGCTGTGTAAAGTCTGATCTTTGCACACTTCCCCTCACCCTTGGGTGAGATTAGAGCTGTTCTGCCCCCTGCCTTGCTGGCTGGACTCACTGACCGAGCCACGTCTCAGATCTGCTGAATGGAACTATGCCACCCATTGGCGAAGTGCATGACACCGGGCTGCCCCACAGCTCCATCTGCTGGCCTAGCGCACAGCATTGGGTGACCCCCACGGCTCCACCTGCTGGCTGAGCACAGTCTTCAGCCCCTTGTGTGCCTGGTATGACAGCTGTAATACAAAGGAGAGAAAGGGTTTCTATTCATACTCATTCATCTCCAAATGTCATGTAAATATAGAAATTCCAGATGCTTGGTGATTAGGTCCATCTACAGAGATGCCATGCACCATCACATTTAGTGTCACCCCCTTGTGTAAAAGTGTCCACCGTCACTGTCTGCCTGCTTCCTGCTTAGTGCTCACTCCTGCCCAGCACTGCCCCTGCTCTGCCCCTCTTTAGTCACTGTTTCCCAATCTGGTCCTCGGGACCCACAGACAGTTCATGTTTCTGCTCTCTCCCAGCTCCCAGTAGGGAGCAAAAATGTGGAGTATCTGGCAGGGGGCTGGGAGGGAGCAAAAATGTGGAATGTCTGGCAGGGAGCTGGGAGGGAGCATAAATGTGGACCTTTTTGGATCCGTGAGGACCAGGTTGGGAAACACAGCTCCTACTCTACATGAATACCTGCTCAGTGCTTGTATCCCATATACACACATGCCCTGCTAATCCCATCATGCTCTGCTCCAACCCTTCCTCATCCTCATGCGAGAATGGCCACTGATTAATAGCCCCCTCTGCCTCTGGGTTGTACATTTCCTTTCTCCCTTCATCTCTCTCATGCCCAGATTTCTTTGGTAGCATTACTGTGCACATCTGCATGTAACTGTTCAGCTCACAAAGGCTGCAATTCAACAGTTGTGCACAAATACTAATTATGACATGAAATAACAAAAGAAACAGAAAGACCATCTGTGGTGGCGGTGAGACGGGAGAGGCGTGCTCGGTGGCCTGGCGGCTCTGTGCTGGTCTCAGGATCTCTGCTTATTATTTTATTATTTCTTAAAGAGGGAGCTGGGAAGGAGCCCTGGAACCGGCTGGTGGAGACGCAGGCGGGTTCATTTCAGTTCACGGTTCCAATTCTAAAAACAGATGTGTGAAACGAGCTTTTGCTGCCAGAGGCTCCAGAAGACGTTAGATGCTAAATCGCGGCCCTGGTGCGCTGGCAGGGAAGTGGAGGGGCGCCCTTCAGCCCCGCCTGCTGAAGGAGCAGTAATATTGGACAGGCACGAAAAGTTGGAGTCTGGTTTTTTTCTTTGTGTTAAGAAGGATTGCTTATGCTTTGGGCCTTCAGAACCATGGGGGGTGCTCCTCCTCTCTCTCTCTCTCCTCCTCTCTCTCTCTCTCCTTCTCTCTCTCGCTCCTTCTCTCTCCTTCTTGCTACTTACTTTCCCTGTACTTCTCTTCCCTCCTCTCTCCTTCTCTCTCTCGCTCCTTCTCTTTCCTTCTCTCTCTCGCTCATTCTCTCTCCTCTCTCCTTCTTGCTACTTCTCTCCTTTTCTTTCCGTCTTGCTCTTTCCCTGTCCTTCTCTTTCCTCCTCTCTCCTTCTTGCTACTTCTCTCCTCTTCTTTCCATCTTGCTCTTTCCCTGTCTTTCTCTTTCCTCCTCTCTCTTTCTCGCTCCTTCTCTCTTGCTCTGTCTCTTGTTGAGTATGTTGACATCTCCTCTGGCCACAGTATGGCCATGAATAATGTGCAGTGGACGCTTCTGCCCAAGGAATGTTCCCAGAACTCAAACTTCCAGCTGAAATCGTTTATGAGAGGCTCTGGGATGTTAGGCAGGCAATGTTACTAAAGGCACCAAACCAGACAAGAACAGCCTACTCAGTGAGTCTGGTACTGAGCCCCCATAGCAACTAAAAATGGAGCTGGGGGCTGGTTGCTAGGTGGGAACATTAAGGGATGGGCTGGGCCCGGAAGGCTGGACAGATGTACACATGGAGAATGACTTTCCCAGTCAGTTCCCAGTTTGCCTCCCTGATCTCAGTCATCTTCAGAAACCCTCTCCTCTCTCACTCTCTCTGCTTCCCTCTCTCCACCCACTTTCTCATTAAAAACAGGAGACTTGGCTTCTAATTAAATCCCACTTGAAAGTCTTAAAAGTCAGACTGTGACTCAATTTGCATTTCTGAATATGGAACATGGCTTAAAAAGGTTTAATGAACTGCCTGAAAACATTTCTTTCTGAGTGACACTGTTGCAACAACACTCTGAAAAGCTTGCATGCAGGCATGCTGACATAAACACAAAGACATGCATGCATGTGTGCACATACAAGCAGATCCACATTTATGACGCATAACCATACATATCTACATTCAATATGCGTGTATGTGCCTCTACAATAAAAGCACGTCTACAAATGTGTTTGAACAGAAAACCTCTTTGACTTGCACATGTGGCAGTTGCATGCTGCTTGAGTGTTCACACCGGAACACATCTCAGGAATATTCTTGGCAGCCTGAAAATGACGCCGATTTCATAACGCATATTGTGATACCAGAAAGAAGATGCAGGACAGTAAAATCATACCTCTTCCACAGGAGACACTCACTATGGTACAGTGGTGGTACAGTTGTACCCACTGGTTGGAAGATCAGAGTAAGACTGTGTGACAAGGGCTGGCATTTGTATGGTGTATATAATTATATGGTGTCCACAAATTCCAGGAATCTAATCTCAGTCTTTGTTTTCCCTTTCTTTTAGTGACAATATTCAGTCACAGATACAACACAACCAGAGAACTGACTAAACTGAAAATTTCATCAGCGGTAATCAAAGTCATGTCAGAAAAGAAGGTACATCTCTTTATTGTGCAACAGCGGCACCTACTGCTCAATTCTGTCAATGCACCTTTGAAACAGTATCGCAAATGTCTCTGGTCACAAGTCACGATTTTGGACTCCTCTAGGGGTACTTTAATGCTTGCCTGCTAACCCACCCTCTAGGGTTGATAACTTTCCCTATCTGCTAAGGTTTCTTCCTAGTGTATGAGTGGGTTCTGTGCCCTGTGATGGACTGGCATCCCGTCCAGGGTGTCCCCAGCTTTGTGTCCCTATGCTGCATGGGATGGCCCCCCTTCCCCATGGCCCTAACTAGGTAAGCAGCTAGACGATGTCACAAGATGATGTATATTGACAGTACTGGCAATGCTTGAATAGTGACAAGGATTGGGATGGTTATAGTGATGGTGAGGACAAAGGCAGCGGGGAGGACAAAGGCAGCGGTGAGGACAAAGGCAGCGGTGAGGACAAAGACAGCGGTGAGGACAAAGACAGCGGTGAGGACAAAGGCAGCGGGGAGGACAAAGGCAGCAGGGAGGACAAAGGCAGCAGTGAGGACAAAGGCAGCGGGGAGGACAAAGGCAGCGGGGAGGACAAAGGCAGCAGTGAGGACAAAGGCAGCGGGGAGGACAAAGAGAGCGAGGAGTTCTGCCTTCAGTCATGGGGGAGCATGTGTAGAGGCTGCCTCAGGACACTGGGCGGCGAGCAGGAGGCTGACGACATGATTAAGTACACAAGCAGTTCTACTCCACTACCAAATATCTATTTTCTGTCACCACTTGTAATATTTAGGAGCACAGGGGTCCGGTGCCAATCCTGGAGACTAAAAGTACAAGCCAGGGAGCAGCCCAGGATGGGGTGCCAACCGACTGTAGGGCACACGCACACACCATGTACTCCTGTGGCCAATTTGGTAACTCCAGTTAACCTCAGAAAGCTTTTGGACTGGGGGGGGGGGAGATTCCACAGCAACATGCAGGGCACATGAAACTCCACACACGGAGCTACCCACTGCACCACCATGCCAAATATTCTTGTCTTTTAATAGATCAAGAATGTTATCCAACCGTAGGCCAAACAATCGTTCATTTTGTATACAGTGTTTATGTAAAATTCAATGACATTCAGCTGAAAAGGACCCACCTATTGCAGAAAGAATGATGACGAGTTACTCTTCAATCTCAATGGCTTGATCTCAGTCCCAAACTAGCTGAAATCACATGCAATTTTCTAAACCACATTTTTATATGAAAATCAAAAAGAGCCACTGTATATAAACCAGTAAATCTGTAACTTTTAAAATGAAAGATTTTTTTTGGGTTCTTTATTGAGAGAGTGTCACGTGTTTACTGCACATTAACTTGCACCACCACTACGGGCAACTAAATCAATTCTGTATTGCGATTCATTTTGTATGGCAATTCGAGGTAAATTATTTAAAATTGCTATACATACATTCCACGGTCACGAGCATGTGACTGGGAATTGTAAATGTGTAGTGCGATGTCATCATAAAATTTTCATGTTCTTTAAGTTCCTTTTCAGCTATTTAAGTTATATTTTATAAGATATTTTCCAGCAGAAAATTCACGTCGAAAAACTTCCATAATAGCAGTAGTAACAAAAGCAACATAAAGCAGCATAAAATTGGAAAGGTCAGTCAATTGTTTTTTCTTTAAGAGGCACCGAGTTTCAGAGACCGTATACGGACGGCGACAACGGAAACACCGGAGTTCCACAGCGGGACGCCCCCCGCCCGGGGCTTCTCCTAGGTCTGCAGTCTGAAAGGTGAAAGACTCGCTTTCCCGGCATGCATTGTGCTCACCTTCCCTTCTCGCGCCTTTCCTTCTCGCGTCACCCCAGGACCTGTCGTTGTTGTGGTGAAGTTAGCTAACAATGGCGGCGGCGGGTTGCGGATTAGCTGCCGGGGCGTCAGCGGGAGGACAAACGTGTACGACCACGGCCCGAGGCCGCTTTCCGGGACGCCCGTGGACATCTCGCAGCCGACTTCGGTTGGAGAGACGCTCACAGCTCGGCCGCCTGGGAGTTACGGACGGGGAGGCGGCTGCCGGAGGCCCGCGGCCCACCGTCTCTGGGCTGAGTCTCGGCGAGGATCCGTCGTTCCTGCGTTTGCTCGGTATCGCGGAGAACCACAAGCGTCAGGGAGCGGCGGGTTACAGCTCAAGCGCCAGCGAGGAGGTGAGCTGCCGAGCGGTTACGTGTCATACGCGGTAGTTTTGAGGACTACTTTGTATAGATGAAAATAAATGAAGAGGCTGGATGCTTTTCGTAATTTTAAAAATGGCCAACTGAAATGTAATGGCAGAGCGTTTCGGCGGGTCAAGTGGCAGTTTAACCTAGAAACGTTCTACTTGAGTACAGGGCGCTTTTTTGGCTGAACGCATTTAATACGACGGTATGTGTACTGAATGGGCACGGTTCCGTATTTCTTCCTCACGTAAGAGCGCCCTGAGTCAAACGGATGAAATGCCCGAAAGGCATTTTTGTGGAAGATAGGCAGCTTAGCAGCTAATTCAGAACCATATGCTGTTTTGTTAAACTCTGACGTCAGCAGTTTGTGCGGCCTCCTGCCCGCCGCGCCGCTGCCGCTGGTATCGACTGTAAACACATGGCAAAGCGAATGGCTGTAACTGACCACGTATTTGTTATTAAAAAAACATTTCTCAGCCCTGCAAGGTATGTGTAATTCATTTGTCAAATTTCATCCAAATCAAAAAATGCTGATGCAAAGGCATGAATTAAAATGGAATGACCCCTGTATTATATGCAGTAATTGTGTCTGTGTTAAAATAGTAGCCTTCTTGGATTACACTTTTGCTCATTGATTATTACAGACAGTATTTCCTTAAGCGTTCTAAGTGATGTGGTCTCTCACAGGAGAGGTTCCACATTGGGAATCAAATGACAAAGCTGATGTAATCCATGTTGTATGGTACATTTTATTTAGAACATTGCAGTGTTTGTCCTAATGTGTATCTGCTTAAGATTTATAGGAAAACTGTGTAATTTCAGAACATGCATTCATGCCATACTAGCACTTACATTATATTAAATGCAATTCTCTATTCTCCTCTTGTAGGAATTCTGTGTACCTTATCTCGTCATCACTTAAGGTGCTGTTGTTTAATATTGAAGAAATAAGTCATTTTGTCAAGAAGTCACTCATTAAAGCAAGCTAATGAAATTCTACACAACTGAGAAATCCAGCTCAAGCAGTGTGCGTGGGGTGTGTCTTTTAAATGTCATCTGCTCGGTTTTCTACAGTGCACTCTTGATTGCTACCATTGAGGAATGTGAAATTGATGTCTGTGCTTGGCACTGACAAATATGTACACTTTCTAAATTTAACGGAGCACTCAAGTGTGAAATTCATGTCCTGTATATTAGGAGCTTATGCACAGCCAAAACACCAAGTGGCATGATTTTGTCCAAAAAACTGCAATAAAGAAATGTACATATATGTAGTTTAGTATTGGTTTAGTATTTTTAAAGTACCACATTCAGAATGTATACCGCTGTTTTTAATGGCATTGTGTGTTCATTATACTTGTTTAATGCTGTCACTATTGGTTATATCAATAATCGAGTAATCTGTTAATTTAATCTGACAAATCATCAAATAGTTGTTTATAATTAATAATATAATTGCAATTGGTACACACTCAGTCACACTCACGGTCAATTTAGGCAACTAATTCATTTAAGTTGAATGTCTTTGAACAGTAAAAGGAAATTGCCTTTTCGGTGGATCCGCCACGCGCCCACAGGGTGAACATGCAAACTCCACACACACTAAGCAGTGTGCGGCAGTAGTGCTAAACTTACCAATGTTAATATCAAAAGGACATTTTATGCATATGCAGTTTTCACATTGCATGAACTGTGATCATCTGCTGGATTCAAGATGTCTATAAGTTGCGCTAATACATTTTTACTCAGTCTGGGAAACTTAGCAAGCTTTGCGATTTTGTTGATAGTTCCCTTTTAACATTATCTAGTATATGTTATAAAAAAAAGTCTTCTGCATGAGCCCCGCATGCACTCTCTGAGGCGGTCATAATCATTTCCGTCCGTGCTATTAGACTCACTCAGAGACCCTGTGGCGCGTTTGTGAGAAATGAAACAAAAATACGTGAACAGGGCTAAAGCGAACAGGAACAGGTCATAAAAATTTATTAGTCTTCCGCTGTATGGAAATATTCTGTATTCCATAGAGACGACATTGAGCAAAGGCAAGTGAACTTATTTGACAGACACTGTTGGTAGATATTAAGTTCTACTTCTGTATATAGTTAATTTTCAACTCCTAAATATAGCAGTGTGAATTTTTTCCAGTATCGTTCAGCCCTAACACAATACATTAACAAAAATAATTAGTATTAATTGGTTGTATGTGCAATGTTATGTAAAATGGTGCTAAGCAACCGGGTTGCTGTTTGCTTTAGCAGTGATTATTTCGCCATGCAGGATTTGTAGAAAGTGAATTAGGCAGAATAATTTAAGTGAACGTGATGAGAAAAACAG
>JAAGVU020000045.1:16786308-16803144 GCA_011763525.2 Mormyrus iriodes
TGACAGACTGCATTTTCACTCACATTTACTGTGAAGTGCTTCCACACAAATGATATTTCCGCTCTTTATCTGGATCCTCACCCGCTAGGAGCCGCCGTCCTTCCGCCATATTGTTGTGTAATCGAGAAGGAAAATTTTAATCAGTGCTTTTAAATTGAATAATCAGGTTTAGTGAAATAATCATGACCGCTCTATAGGCTGCTTATTATAACTCTGTTTGCATGAAAATTTCAGTCTGTGTTGAAGACGTAATTGATGTCCCTCCTTTAAGAACTACCAGTTCATGTTTCTCGTAGGGAAAAAATAGGAAGAAAATTCTTTTGAATGTGCCAAGATAGACTGCAGGTCTGAAGAAATGGCTTGCTGGTGTGAGGGCTGACTTTTTTTGATGCAAGAGCCCTGTTCTGTATGGGATCTGACAATCAGAGAAAAGTCATGGGATCTGACAATCAGAGAAAAGTCATGGGATCTGACAATCAGAGAAAAGTCATTTGTGAAATGGGTTGTGTAAAAATGGCACTTTTGTGCAATTGAACTCATTGTTCACAACCTTGACAACAACCTGTGTTGGTTTTCTTGGTTACAGTCCTTGACTTAATTTGAGTACCATCAGGACCTCTGAGTTACTTCACTCAATTTTGTACAGTGTCAGACATGACTGCACATGATTTTATGTGCCTAGTGTTGCTGTGTTTTTAATTGCCTGAGGTTTAATTGCAATGAAATGGAGAGTTCACAAAAATGCACTCCATAGATTAATTTCGTTATATCAGCTTTCAGCAAAAGTCACTTTTCATTGCTGTGTTCTGTATGTAGCCAGCTGTGCTTTCCGAATCATTACTGTTGGGTCTCGGATCTTTGCGGCGTGCCTCTTAACGAACAAGCAGACATGGTCACTAAGGAGGCACTCAATTCGAGCGCACATTTTTATTTACTGTCACCATCTGACCTGTGTTGAATGGATATGTAATGAGAGTATACAAAGTGAATGGGATAATAGGGCTGTCACTATCAATTATTTCAATAATCAAGGAATCTGCTGACTAATCTGATGATTCATTGAGTAATTGTTTAAATATAATGTGAAATAATATAAACATTACAGTCGACATGGCAGGAACTGGCCAGCCATTGCAGGGTACACACAGTTACACGATCAGTTTAGGCACTCCATTTCACTTAAGTGGCATGTTTTTGTACAGTGGAAGGAAATCGGAAGATCTGGTGAAAAGCCACACAGACACACAGACCCAGACACACACACACAAAGGGGCGGTGTGTGGCAACAGTGCTACAAGGGCAAGACCATATGTTTGAGTACATTCATAAAGGGTATACCCACCTCCGATTGCTGTGCACCTCTGCCTTATCATTATTAAAAATGCATGCTAGAGGGGCAGGGCACTGTGTGTAGGGAGAGTATTGGGTGCTGGGGGAGGGGAGAGGGTTCGGTATGGATATGATTTGTTGTATGGGCTTTGAGAGGGTGCTGCGCTGACGGAATTAAAAATAACACTGCAGCCTGCAAAACTAATGTTTTCCTTGTGGGATCAGACTCATCAGCAGTACCCTCCACTGTAAAGGATCAAGGATAAAGGATAAGTGCCCATAAAGGTTACAGATGTTTTTTCTGTCATCTGTTCAATAAATGTATCAAAAAAAAAAAACTTCCTCCACAGCGCATTATGCTTGATTATTTAACTGCTTAAGACACGGTGTAGCATAAACTTTAGCTGCAGATACTAATGTGTGACTGATGTTAATGTGGCCTATTTTCTTGCAGTATTATAAGAGGTGAAGAAGGTCCACCTGTCTGTCCTGCATGTAACACCCCTTTATTGTCTTTCTGTTAACTCCCTTCACTGTGTTTGCCGTTTTCCTGCCTCTTTGACTGCGGTGTTTAGTAAAGTCAATCCAGAGGCTTTTTTCTTATCAAAAACATCTGGGTTTGAGTAACATTTTCTGTTTATTTATGATGATTTAACGTTTTTATTTGTTCGGTATATTTTATGGTCCATTTGCTCACCATGAACGTAGCCTTGCTTGCTGGCATGGTGTTCAGTCGGTGTAACTAGTTCTCTGAATCCTTCTCTATGATGAGTCTCTGTCAGTTCATGGTTATACGTAGACTCCTTGCTGGAACGGTATGGGAGCAGCTCACTACAGACGCTGTGCCTGTTAACAGGGATTGTCCTGTTACCCAGTACCACAATGGGAACGATTGTGCCAAGCGGTGAACATTTGGTGCTCCTGTATCAGCTGATTATTAGAAACTATTAAGATGCTGTTCTGACTTTTGGTTTAGTGTTTGAATGAGTAATTCAGTTCAGCATAGTAATTGCAGCTAATGCTAATAGCTGTGATGCTGGCCAAACTGAAACCCAAAACGGGGCTAATGAAGGAGAGCAAGGAAAAGCCAGTTTCTAGGTCAAAGGAAAAGCCAGTTTTCTCACACAGCTTTGTTTGTTAAGTCAAACTGGTTACATGACAGTATGAAGGTATTTAATTTTTTTTGTATATTTTGCAGCATGATTTTGTTTTAAATGTGAATCACGATAAAACTCCGAATTGAGGTCGTTATTTTCTCGTATGACTCTTGAGCAGTTTATTCGTTCATTCGTTCATTTCAATTCTTATTGCATTGTTTTTATCAAGACCAAATAAACAACATGATGATTCCTGCAATGACTGCCACGGACTTTGCGGAACAGAAACGCCATACTGCCGGTTTTTCACAAACTACTCATTTCCAACTGCAGGACATGCTAAGCATAAAGCTGATCATCTCTTAACACCTTCACAGAAATGTCTGTTCTACAACTGAAAAACATTGACAGAAGCGAATGTCACCTTTTTTCGGTGTTATTCAGCACAATGTTATCGTTTGAACTGGGGTTGGAAAAGTCTTTGCTCTTCCCCACTGTCACCGGAAGGCTCTTCTTGAGTCTGATCGTTTTCTTCTTTTGTCTTGTGGCACGCCTTGTATTTGCTTTTGTATCTGTCCCCTCTTCCTGTGTACCGTCCATCAGGCAGTGTAACGCAGTCTTGTCATTTGTTGATACAGCTTACGGAGAAAAAGGAAGCGCTTGGTTTGGTGCAGCCGAATGCGGTAATGCGAACATGGGTGAACTGTCCTGTAAAGATGGGATTGTACAGGGGTGTGAACTGATATAGTGATTTAAAGACGATTCGTCGTCCAGCCCTAGTACGTGCTCTATGTTTCTGTTCTTTTAATGCTTGTATGTTTTTATTTCTTCAGGGAGAAGATTTTAAGGGGTTCGAAACTGAGCCTGAAAACATCCCAAGTCCGCTACGCTCAGGTCATCGTTTTTCTAAAAGTAAGTAATGAAGCGTTTTCACACACATTTATTGGAAATTTTTCTCTCAGCAAATACGGACACTTCGCTGAAATATCTTTCCACATATAAGAAGCTATAACAGTTTATCCTGATATTGTCTCGTATCTGTGGAAACACAAAATGACACCCCTGAGTGGTGAATGACCCTCCAGCTTTTCTCTCTCGCTTGAAGTTACACTCATGCCAGGTAGTTTGAAATGTCAATCGTCTAGCTCCCTGCTGCACATAGGTGAACATGCATAAGGGCTCCATTGGGTAATGCACTTAATATTAGAAACTATATGATGGGTATCAAATTTGATCTGACTCTTAAATAAGTGCTACCTTTTTTAAATTTGCAACAAATTTTTCCACAGATGGAAGGTCTATTTTTAGGTCTATTTGCCTAAGCAATTTCCTGTGGGCTAATACAAGTAATCTGAATCAAATCTATTGCTCAGACATGAAAAATTCACAGTATTGTTCTGCTTTCCGACCATGCCTCTTGGGCAGATTTCATTGTTTAGTCTCAAAACGGTGTCCATTGATAATGTTGTACCTATGACTGGTTTTGAACCATTCATGCTGCCTCGTCTCCTGCTACTTCACCATTTTTAGATTTTAGAGGAGACCGCAATGATGTGATTGCTGCCATTTTGGTATGAGTGGTTGAAATTTTGGCTGGCACTGTAAGTTAAAGCTATATATTGCTGTTGATGTTATATTTCCACTCGTGGCAGATCTAGTATTGCAGTTATTAGTGAAATAGGATTGGCAGAATATCGTGTCTTTACCAAAACAAACACAGCAGTAAAATTTAGCTGAGTAATGGTCTCGCTTCGTCTCCCACCCCTTCCCTATTGCAGGCCATTCTCCGAAAAAAAAAGTCTTCAAGCGAACACAGCAGACGCCTCCTCCAGCATCAGACTTAGAAACCGGCACCGAGCTGCAGGCTCCCAAAAAGGGATCAAAGCCATCACAGGAGCCAAAGCAGGTTTCTTTAACAACGAAGCCTCAGAACAACCGCAGGGACTTGACAAAAAGTAATAACCCTAAACAGACAAAGATCAAAGGTATGAGGCTTGGAGCTCGGTCTGCTCAGGTTTTACAAAGAGGGCAGTCAATGTCCAAGATGACTGTGAAGCTGGCTGCAAAGAAGGCGCATAAGAAGGATGTTAGCCACTGTCAGAAACGTACGAAAAGGTCAGACGACCAGGTCGCGGGCAACGTGATTTTAGCAAAAAAGGAAAATGCTGGGGGAGGCAAGCCTTCCAAAGATAGCGATCGTATTAAAGTAGCATCCCGAAAAACTAAGCTGGGTGGGGGATCAAAGAGTAAGGAAACCAAATTTATCAGTGGCAGGAGGGGATCCAAGTCAGAGTTTGAAGACCAGAAATGTAAAACCTATTTACCAAGATGTGAATTTGCACCCAAAAACACACACACTGTATCCAAAACTAAAACTAAAGCTGGGAAAAAAACGAAGAAGCTGAACACTGAAGATGTCAGTCCAGACAAGCAGACCCAATGTGAACGGCCTGCGCTAGGCCTGGAGCTCAGTCCGCGTTTAGCAGAAGTACTAGAAGAAAGCAGGGAAGAATCATCTTCCAAAGATGCCGACGATTCTGAAGTGGTTATCAGGAGAGGGAAGAGAAATCAAGGAAGCATGAGGCAGGTCAAACAGTCCTCTAAGACTCTCACTACCCGAGAAACGGACGGCTTGTCTGCGGCTGTGAATCCAGACACATCAGTTCCTGGACTGAAACTAAAGAGAGTGAGAAATTCTAAAGCACTTTTCTCAAGTCCTGTTAGACCCAGCCTGAGGAGCAGTAGTTTAAAAGGATTTTCACGGAAGAAGCAAAGCAAATTTGTATGGACTCTGACATTAATGAAGGGCAGAAAGAAAGCAGGGAGGGTGCAGGAATCTAGGAACTGTGGTAGGGCTGGGCCGAAGGAAGAGAAGAGAACTGAAGATGCCGTTATACATACAGAGCAGACTGCTCATAAAGATGCCTCTCTGGAGTTCTCTCAGAGGGGAATAACGCTTGTTCCGGAAGATACTGGTGCAGACTCCATCGGGCTTGAAATGGAGGAGATGATGGAGGCATGTTCTGAGGGAGATTTTGTAGTAGGAAAAGTTGTTGTTTCACCGCTAAAGCTCAAAGTGGTTTCTTCATCAGACAAACAAACGTTACAGCCGTCACTCTTGATCCAGCAGGTAGGCACTGCTTTAATGGATAAAGATCTTGTGATGAAAAATATCAGTGAAGACCCACAGAACTGGTCAGCCTTCTCTGAAGTTACTTGTCCGCATCTTCCTAAAGCTGCTTCTAAAGTCGCTAAAAGAAACGTCCCTTCCCTACGAAGAAAACCTGGGCATAAGAGGAGGACGCAGGCAAAACCTAAACAGAAGCAGAATGTCATTAGTGAAGACACTGTACATCTGTCATGCCCTCAAAGTATGACTAAAGAATTGTCTGAACCTAATGAGAAAACTGGCGAAGTTTCAGATGACAAAGACCTCTTACCAGAAACTAAGAGTGAAATATCAATGCAGGCAGATTCTGTCGAATATGCAGCTTCCTTGGCTGGGACTGAACCTCAAATAGATTCGGAGAGTCCACCTGTGGGAGAAAGTGGAATTCTTGCGTTTGAGTCAGCAATAACTGAGCGAGCAAAAACTGGGGCTGTGGAAAAGCCTGTCAAACAGAAGCGACGCAAGTCGGTATTTGGGTATCGAAGAAAGCTGGGTTATAGCAAGGCTTCAACAGAGAATTCCAGCCAAAAGGCGAGGCGTAGTAGACACAGACTAGTCACATTTACCTCTGTGGATCTGGATGCAACTGAAGAAGCAATGAAAGAGGGGGCGAAGGACCAGGTGGAGCAGGACCAGCAGATGCTGTCCAGAGAGGTCCAGCAAGGTGGATGTCCGAAGAGCACACGGCACTTCATCATGCCTGTGGTTAGTGCGCGGTCCTCTCGAGTGATCAAGACACCCAAGAGGTTTATGGATGATGACATGTCTGCACTGCCTCCCAGGATCTATCCAAAAAAAGCGTCTCCCTTTCTGCAAGCCTCTTCCAGCACACTTGATGCTTCTGCTACTGCAGACTTATTTCCTGACCTGTCTCTGCAGGAGGATTTTTTAAAGGAATCTTTGTTTGAGTCTGAAGATGCTGAAGTTTCCCAAATGAAAGGTTCTGACTGTGACCCAAGACCTTCTGACCCAGTCCCAAGCAGCCTGCCAAGCAAGCGGAGGTCCGTGCTGCGGGAGCCTAATTTCACGTGGCTTGACTTGGAAGAATCGGCCGGAGAGGTGTGCACCTTAAACCGAGTGAAAGGTCAAGACGGCAGAACATCCTCCTTCTCTGAAGAGGCATTTCAGGACCCAAATCCTACTGCTCCAAAGGATGTAGCCTCCAGTCAAGGTATAATGCATTCAGAAGTCTCTGAAAGGCGAAAGAAGCTATCCCAGGGTCAGAAGAAGGTGAAGGAAACGTTTTACAAAACATGCCGGCCAGATTCTAAGCTGGTGGCACAAAATGAAGCAGATGTCCAGGATTCCAGTCTGACGGAATCCTCCTCACTCAAAAAAAAGAAGGCCAAGCTGAAAATGGAGGATATGGACTCCCCAGGAGTTGTGCGGAGAGTAGCTGTGCACTTGCGTGGTGCCTCCTGCAAGGCTTCCTGGTTGGAGTATGAAGCGGCACTGGAGCATAATGCCACGAATGTAAATGAGTACTCCGCATGGCGGACAGCGAGGGGTGAGCATCCTTTTCTTAATGCGTACATGGGTTTAAGCTTCTCTGCATTTGTTCTCTTGGTTGCTCGATGTTTTATTCCTAAGCTCATCTGCTTTTCCCAAAGTAACATGGCAGTCTTCTCTCTCTAGGGGAATATAACCCGCTGAATGCGTCCGTGAACCCAGAACTGAGTCAGAGTTCGAAAGCTGAGCACATGAAGAAGAACAAGAACGCTTCACACAGGTTGTGTCTTACTGGTGCCAACAAGAAGATGCTGCATCTGCTCAGAAAAGCCAAGGTCCAGCTTATGAAGATCGACCAGCAGAAGCAGCTGAAATCCTCTCAGGTGACGTGCGTTAATACAATCACTAGGCCTGAATGATTAATCGATTTCAAATCGAAATCGCGATTAAAACAATGCGATTAGCAAATTGGAAAGGCTGCGATCTAGGATGTGCGTTATTTATGGATTATTATGAGAAAATTCCATGGTTGTGTAAAATAATTTGCGTACTTGTATTTTAGTTTTGCACGCCTGTGTTTGTCGCGTATTTGCAACCTTACTTGCACATATATTCAGAAACCACATGACAATTACAAGTCGGGATTACAGGTACACAAATAGGTAAGGAAACCCTGTATTTAGATTTCTTCCCATCCTGATGGTGTGTGAATGGAGCAGCATTTCGATAGTCGGGTGATTCCAGCCAATAATACCCGAAACAAAAGTCAAACAATTTTCGACTGGCTGCCAGGGTTTGAGGTACACTGATCCTGCCCATTTGCTGCCTGGTGTCTGGCAGTTGTGAGTTTACAAAACTTTGGGTGCATGACAAAGCTGCCAGAAGTCTCCACATTCCGATCTTCCAAAACATTTTCTATCGTAAGTCATTTACTGAAATGTTTATTGTAGGGATTTTCACACATTGCAGCTTCATGAATTGGTAAAATTTTCAGAGTCAGATTAGAGGTGCCAACTCTGCTTTGATATCTCAGCAGCTTCTGTCTCGATCTGCGAGTGTTGGAAACCATGATAAGGGGCCTGAAGATATGAAGAGGAGAGAGTTGAAACCCTCACACACACAGTTGTCTACTGAGGTATGGAGAAGTGTGTGTTTGTGTGCACGTCTGTTTTGGTTGCTTGTTGTAATACTGTAAAGGGCTCTCCCCTTTCAGTCATTAATCTGTCGTTCCGCGCTTTCGTCCTGAAGTCTCGGGCTCTGGGGGGGCCGCGGATCAAGCACGTGTGCCGCGATGCCGCCGTGGCGCTGGGACAGCCTCGCGCCCTGGTGCCCGACGACGTCCCCAGGCTCAGCGCCCTGCCACTTCATGAGCGGGATGACATCGCGCCCTTTCCTGTGGTTGAAGGTGAGAGGCCTCCCTGAAGACTCTCATAAGGAAGTGTGAGCCTTAGTAATCCAGCAGTTTAACGCCAGATACGGACAGTTTCACTGAATTCACCTGTTGCTAGTGGTACGGTGCAGGTCTTGTGGGCCCAGTGTACTTAGGTGTGACTTCCCCCTGTACCAGAGCTGGGCTCACCCTCAGAGCCGGAAAGCCCGGTCTTGCAGGACTGCAAGGTCTCCAAAGTGCGGAAGCCTGGGAGAGGAGCATCGGGGCGATTCGGCCGTGACTACGGGCCCTCAGGCAATCGCTCTCGCCGCTGTGGAAAGTGCAAGGGCTGTCTCCATGAGGATGACTGCGGCAAGTGCATGAACTGTCTGGACAAGCCCAAATTCGGGGGACCCAACACAAAGCGCCAGTGCTGTGTGTAAGTGCTCGCTGATATCTATCAGGCCGCCGTGCGACATGTGCAGCCAGTGATTCAGGCTGGGCACTGATGCTCGTAAGAAATGTTTCATTAACGACGTTACAAAGAATGTTTTTATTAAACTGTGCTACATGATATCTGTGGAATTGGAAACGAGGAGATGTACTTTTTTGGTCACATGGTAAAACAAATGATGAGGAAATTGTGCTCTGCTGCGGGCACAAAGGGAAGTGAGGTTGTGAATTGATACATTGCATAAACACTTCATCAGTATGAGTTTTAAGCACCTTCATTACACGGAATCAGTCTGTTTGACAATTACTCCTGGTTTAGGGCAGTGATCTCAGATTCTGGGACCAGAGTTTAGGTATCTGGACCTTCGTGAGAATTTTAAGTTTTCCTTCACACCCTAAGAGGGATTTACTTCTGCGTGGTACTTTTTAAACATTTATGTAATCAGGTTAGTCTTGTTGAGATTTAAAATCTCTTTGAGGGAGATATGCCCAGGACAACTGGCAATGACAGAGCGCACATAAATCAGATAATACGGTAAACACTATGGAAACGAGCTAAGAAGAGTACATTAAAGGACATAGCTAAAAATACAGCAAAATAATCATTTTAAATGATAGTTACTGATATACATGGAAAGTGACTGAGGTCTCTCTCAGGTATAAGCGATGTGCTCGGATCGAAGCTCGGAAAGCCCAGCGGCTCGGATATAAACTCTACAAGGGTATGTATGCCCGACATGACTGTCCGCCAGCGTGTTCGCGCGGGGACTCTTCTGATGGCAGCGCAGAGTCACTGAAGTGTCTTTTACTACAGAGCAGATAAAGCGTCCATGGTCAGCAGTCAGTGCGTGCCTGTCTAGCGAGGAAGAGGGTGAGGAAGAGGGGAAAGAGGGTGAGGGAAAGAGAGGACCCGCGCTAGCGCCTGCTGCTGACAGCCAGAGCACCTCCGTGAGGAGGCAGCCTTTGCGTGGCGTGAAGCCGCGCTCCTACTGCGACCTGCTGCACTCCGACTCCGACTCCGACGTGGAGCTCATGGTACGGCCCTTCTACGTTTCTTCCAGCAAAAGGAGGGCTCTGTCTTCGCGAACTCAAGGTATGAGAACGTGAGGGGCGGCCCTGCCACCGCAGAATGCTTTAAAGTAGTACTTCTGGGGCGTCTGAGCTTGCATTGTGACTTTTGTCTCATTTTGTTCAGAGGGTGCACCACGCCATGACGCTCCGGATGGAGACTGCGCTCGTCAGCGCCGGCCCTGCCCCTCGCGGGGGCCGGTGGGGCGGCGCAGGATCGAGCGGGTGAGTCCCCCGCTCCTCGTTCACGCCTCATTTACACTTGCATGAGTACAAAAACATGAGAATTTTGCGAACTAGTGGCAGCGTTTTACTAACTGTCAGTTTTAATGGAATGGGCAGCGTTTATCACCTTGGCTATTTATGTTTTAGTCCTCCCGAAATGACACGAGACGTGTGGGCATGTTACAGAAATATCTGCATGATAGACGTTTATTTGCATCTGCTAATAAGTACTAAGCAAACCTGAAACTTAATCTAGGATCTTCTGTTTATGTCAGCTAAGTAGCTGTGGTGTCAGTCCTTCCGTTATTTGACTGATTAGTGTGGTTCATCTTAGGGCTTTTCCTGCCTCAATCTTGTCAGTTGAATTGGATTTGTTTGTTTAGTCGAATATTCGTATTGTTCGTTTTTTTCCCCTATGTAAGCTATCTGGCAATTAGAAAACCCATTGGCATGAGTTCTGATGATGAGTTTGACCGCAAACTGGGACGCTCACACATATTTCCGTCACAGTTCAGACCGACGGCAGTCTGGAAGTTGGTCATAAAACATAAAAAAATTATGAAAGTGTTGTTCCCAAGTAAAATGTCCCAAAATTATTCACTTGTATAAAAGAAGTGAGGGGAGATGGGCGCCATCTGCCCGAGGCGAAGGGAGGCGGGCGCTCGTTACCTTCATTGCTCTTGCTGTCATCCCATCTGCAGGGTCCAGTCGAGCAGACGCCTGCCAGCGTTCTTGCTGCCCTAGCTAACGGATTTTCACACCGGGAGCAAGAGCCACGTGAATCCGCCCACAAGATCTGTGTCGACTTCAAGGTAGGTGCCCTTCCTCTGAAACAGCCTCTTCTCATATAGTGTCCCAGCTGTACTGTAACGGTATATTAACACCAACGGACAGGTTCATCATCTGCCTACAGAACAGCTTCAGTCCTTTTTAAAATCATGCAAGGCCTGCCATGTATGTAGAATGTGACCGAAAGCCTCCAGTCCTTTGTGGGTTGCAGAATGTAGAAATCTGGTTCTTTTGTATACTTTTCTTAAGTGTAGATTATATTGACAAACAATTATATTCATAAACAATCGGTTTGTTTGAAGTGTGATGTTGCTTTTGTTCCCCTTCTGTTTGAAGTTGTTTCGCTTTTCATCAGTTTGTTATACAAGTTAATTTTGGACAGAAAAGGATTAAAGAAAAATGGCAGAATGCAGTATTTAACCGCAATTTCCTGCAGATACGCGTAGTTCGCTGTACATATGACTCACTGTGCGCTGGCCCGCAGGAGGACTGCAGCATCCAGAATGTGTGGCTCCTGGGGGGACTCAGCGTCCTCACGTCCGTCCCCCTCATCCCACCATTTCTCTGCCTGCTCTGTGCCAGCAAAGGACAGCACGAGGTACTGCTGTGCAGGGCGCCTCGGGCACGGGGTCGCTGACTGGGGGCAGTGCTCAGTGCCGTGCCTGGTGTCGTAGGGGCTCCTTGGAAAGGGTGGGCTTGATGAGGATTAAAGTGCAAAGAGGCATGACCTTGAGGTAATAGTGCAATTAGCCAGCAGTGACAACAGGTGCGTGAACGTGACAGCAGTGCAGAAAGCAGAGACATGGCAGTGAGATACGGACGGTGCAGCTGGCAGGGGAGCAGCTCTCGGGTGGAGGCTGCCTAATCAAATTGGTTTTAATATTAATACTGTAAACGTCAGTTTGTTTCGCGATTTTGTCCTTTTATTTTAGCCATGTATGGATATCAGAACTTGTAACATGAACAGTTGGACTTGATGGTGGAAAATGTTAGCGTACTTAAAGATCCACCCAGCAGCTTGGTATTTTATATGTATGTGATTGCATCGCTGCTTTGCAGGTTCCCCGAGGGGAACTTTGCCCTCCTTATAGATTTTCATTCAAATGAAGGAGTTGTGGTAGCGTAGCTAGAGGCTTCTGAGCCAACAGTCCCGAGGTATCCGGCATATGAACTAACTTCTCGATATGTACTGTACTTGTGAAATTCAGTCTTGCAAGATTGTCTAGTGTTACCACTTACCTGTTTTGTATTTCCGTAAATTTCCATACACCGATAACCGGTAGATCGGTTGCCAACTTTTAATTTATTTTTTACCCAGACCCCATACTACTCTAGCTAGAAGTATAAAGCTTGGCCATTTTGGGGTTAACTGTCCAAGTACCCTGTCATAATAATATTGGTTTGTGTTTAGTGCACTGGTAATTGGTATTGGGTAATGAGTTATAGTAAACTGGGACATTTATATTCTGATGATATGTGTAAACAAATTTTCAGAATGATGGTATCCTCTTTGCAGATGTTGTTTTGTCAGGTGTGCTGTGAACCCTTTCACTGGTTTTGTCTGGAGCCAGAGGAGCGCCCTCTAGTGGAGAACAAAGACAAGTGGTGCTGCCGGCGATGCAAATTCTGCCATGTGTGCGGCCGTCGGAACAAGCACTCCAAGGTAGAGGCGCTCCGTCCGCGTGGAACTGCACCGCGCCTGGCTTCTGTGCTGATGTCCTGCATCTCAGAATATGTGCTGTATTTTCTAGGCCCTAATAGAGTGTGAAAGGTGCCAGAATTGCTATCATCCTCCCTGTCTGGGCCCAAATTACCCAAACCCCAGCAAATGGAAAAGGTCGTGGGTAAGTGCATAGCGGGGAAATGGAGCTGCTCTCTTTGCAGTCGTGTTCCGCAGTTAATTTTGATGCTGTATATTTATGCTTGTGAGAGAATATTTCTAATTTGCATAGTAACGTTCTCTAAAAGTAAAATGCAGTAAGTGATGTTGATACCGGGAAGGAATTAATGTAATCCTGAAACCTGCATAGCCTGTACCCTGTGCCTTTTGCATATCAAAGCAAGTGGTTTGGTCACATTACTCAGCCCGATGGAAACATCGTGGGCAGAATTCATCTTGGCCTTGAGTCACCTTATTCATTCTGATGGGTTGAATCAGGCAGACTCAGAGTAGAGTAATCCTCAGCAGTGACCCCTGCCATCAGAGCCCCCAGTTTGATATGAAATAGAGAATACGGTGATTTACTGGTCTTGAACATTACTGCCACCATTGTCACATGTCACCAGATTTACTGTCTGCAGTAAGGTACCCCGAAAGGCTGTGCAGGTAAATTGGAATTCTCCTCAATGAACTTCTGTCATCAAGTTAGTCTGTCTGTTGTTTACTGGAGAGCTTAGCATTTCCTTAGACTGTGGGCAGTGCATACCTAGGCCCGGTCTGTAGGGGCAGGTGGTTCAGTCATGGGCACTGCCTGCAGGTAACCCGTGGGAGCAGTATGCAGTCATGCAGACTGTGTGAGGCCCTGTGTATGCATGTTTCTGCATTTTAACACTTATAGTATTGAGAACTCTTAGGAGTTTGTCCTGCAAAAATTCAGGAGGAAGTTAGTGCGCAGTAGACGTGTCACAGACAGATCCACCAAGAGTGGCCTCATGTTTGTAGATTCTTAGATTCTGCATTATTGAAATGATACTGCAGTAGCTGAGGACTTGTAGCAGTGTTATATGAATGATACTCCGTTAGCAGAGGATTTGCAGCACTGTGTTATATGAATGATACTCCGGTAGCTGAGGACTTGTAGCAGTGTTATATGAATGATACTCGGTTAGCAGAGGATTTGCAGCACTGTGTTATATGAATGATACTCGGTTAGCAGAGGATTTGCAGCACTGTGTTATATGAATGAGGACTTGGGTAGCAGAGGACTTGCAGCTCTGTGTTATATGAATGATACTCCGGTAGCTGAGGACTTGCAGCTCTGTGTTATATGAATGATACTCCGGTAGCTGAGGACTTGCAGCACTGTGTTATATGAATGATACTCGGGTAGCAAAGGACTTGCAGCACTGTGTTATATGAATGATACTCGGGTAGCTGAGGACTTGCAGCGTCGTGTTACATGAAGTTTGCCGCACAGACCTCCCCACTTGTCTGCAGGTCTGCATGACGTGTGTGCGCTGCAAAAGCTGTGGAGCTACTCCAGGGACAAACTGGGAGACTGAATGGAACCATGAGAAGGACCTGTGTCCAGACTGCAAAAAACTCTACGACCAAGGTGAACCCCGTCTAAACAGGCAGCATAGTGCTGCTGTACTGCTGTCCTGTACAGTACAGGAATTGACCTGTGCAACTCAAATGATGCAGTGTCAGTCTGTGAAACGCATTTATTTTGTCATGCACTTTTTTTTGACTTGCTGCTAGTCCGTGATTTGAAATGTCGCAGCGTTTTTTTTTTTAACAAAAAAAGTTTTGTTCCTTGTGCAGGAAATTTCTGTCCCATCTGTTCTGGGTGCTATGAGGATGACGACTATACCAGCCAGATGATCCAGTGTGCTGAGTGCAGCCACTGGGTTCATGCCAAGTGTGAGAGCTTGTCAGGTGTGTGTCCAGCCTGCGGTGAGCCCGGATGCTCTTTATAGGACCTCCCAGTGTCCATTTAATTTGCTTGTATACACATCATTTACATTGCATTGTTTACACTGCCTTTAGCATTCAGTACAGTTTTAGGATGTTTTAATACATTGTTTCCCAAACTGGTCCCCGGGGACCCCCAGACGGTCCATATTTTTGATTCTCCCAGCTCCCTGCCAGACGGTCCACGTTTTTGCTCCCTTCCAGCTCCCTGCCAGATGGTCCACGTTTTTGCTCCCTCCCAGCTCCCTGCCAGACGGTCCACGTTTTTGCTCCCTCCCAGCTCCCTGCCAGACGGTCCACGTTTTTGCTCCCTCCCAGCTCCCTGCCAGACAGTCCACGTTTTTGCTCCAACTTTTTGTATGTGAAACGTGTTTATTTTGTCATGTACTTTGTCATGCACACTGCTTTGTCAGCTCCTGAGCAAAAAACGTGAACTGTCAGGTAGGGAGCTCAGAGGGAGCAAAAAACGTGGACCGTCTGGGGGTCCCCGAGGACCAGTTTGGGAAGTACTGGTTTAATAGGTTGTTGGTTGATTAAATCTGTTCTGTTCTGCCACAATCTCATTGCTGTCCTGCAGATGACTTGTACAAAATGCTGTCCAGCCTGCCAGATAGCGTGGTGTACATTTGTGAGCCCTGCAGTCATGGCCAGGCCTGTACATGGAGAGAGCAGCTGATGTCGGAGCTGAGGGAGCGGCTGGGCAAGCTGCTGGCCAGCATGAGGAACTCCAGCCTGAGCCAGCACCTGCTCTGCCACCCCGAGGTGCGGCTGCGGCCTCTTGGCGCACCCTAGCTGTATGCCATTATTTGTTATTGCTGTTGTTTTTCGCCAATATAAATGTGCCTAACCAAGCTCCCTGTATCTCCTGGTGGCTTCCTGTTGTCACCACGCCTCTCCCTCCCTGCTTCATGCTCTGTGCAGTCCACCCCGCTGCGTACCCCTCTGAATTTAAAGGATCAGCCAGCCGCTGATCTCCAGACAGTAAACATGAAATTTGAGGACGGCCTTTACACTACCCTGGTGAGTTCCTGTGCCTTATTTATGCTTGGCACCACCCTTTAGAAATGGGGCTCTGATGTTCCAGTAACACTTAATGTTTGCAAAACAGAAGCGTTACAACCACAAGCCTCTTTCAGATACAGTTTGTTGCCGATTTATGACTGGGCTCTGTCCCGACAGACCAGCCGCATGTCGAAACGGACATGTTTCCGAATAGGATACTCGGTTTGGTCATATGTGCAAGGCCTCGTGACTCGGGGACAGCCTGTAGGCTCCCCTGGACAGGATGCCTGACGAGTCCTGCCTCTGCCCGGTAGGAGCTGTTCCATGAGGACATGATCCAGATGTTCCAGAAGTGGCTGGAGGAGGAGGATGCTCTTCCACGAGAGCAGCGTGCCTCTGCCCTGGCCAGGTCCTTCTACTTACATGTGAGCACTTGCGCCACGGCCCCTGCCCTCGGGATTGGGGGAAAATCTCACATCGTAATGTGACAGATACCCTCAGGTGTGGCATGTGATGAATGTCATACTTCCAGTGTCGGTAGAGAATCCGCCAAACTTTGGGTTGTGTTAGCGTGTAGGCAGCTCGTTATGCTTCACTAAATAAAATCAGTCCAATCAGTGAAACTGGGCAGTGAAACATCCTGTTGTATTTATCCAATGGCACTTTTCTGCTGGCATACAGGAATTGAGCCGTACCGCAAAGAGACACTAGTTATAGCGTGCTGATGTAAAACCAGAGAGACACTTGTTTACTGTTCACATGGTGTACATTATGATTTACTTTGTGCCAATATCTGCTAGCACATCTGTGAGAATCACCATGTTATGTTAACATCAAATGCTAGCGGAATTAGCATTAGCTTGCGTAAATTTGTATTACGAATCCATTCCGCTTAGCTGTTCTATAGTACTTTAAGTAGGAGGCTGGAAATTTTCAAGTTCCAAGTTATCGGGAATGCATGAACACACTGCGATGTGCAATACTAATAATAATAATGAATAATATATAGAAAATGCTCCTTTTTCCTTCAGATAATCTAAGCATATCGTCGCACATGAACACCAGTATCTCCATGCATTTTGGCCAGTCAGATGGTAATGCAGTCAGCTCGGTTCGGTCCTCCTAGTAAGCAGGGCCATGTCAGCGTGGGTACAGCGCGGGTACGGCTGGAATAATATGCGTGTGTGTGTGTGTGTGTGTGTGTGTGTGTGTGTGTGTGTGTGTGTGTGTGTGTGTGTGTGTGTGTGTGTGT
>JAAGVU020000045.1:16803244-16818208 GCA_011763525.2 Mormyrus iriodes
TGCGTGTGTGTGTGTGTGTGTGTGTGTGTGTGTGTGTGTGTGTGTGTGTGTGTGTGTGTGTGTGTGTGTGTGTGTATCAAACAATTACTGGACGAATCGTCCATCGGTAGATTACTCGATTATTGATATAATAGATAGTGGCAGCCCTGGTTATCCCCAGAGCTCTGGCTGCCTTAGGCCTGCTGCGTGGTCCCGGATTAAGGATCCAAAGGCAGTTTGATAAACCTAAAGAGGCTCAGTAAGCTGTGAGCCCTACAGCCCACGTCCTTGGGTTTGCATCCTTTCTCACTCCTTCGCCTCAGTCAGTTCATTACACAAATTGTAAGTAAAAATGTTACGTTTGCTTGTTCGTAATTGTGGCCAACAAATCTGAATTAAAACCCTTTAAAGATGCTGGTTAATATTTAACAATTCAGCAGATTGGTACAATTCTACTATTCACCTCCCTTGGTGCTGAGCCCTTACGAGTGAGTACTTCAGAAAAATCTCCCTTTTAGTGAAAGGCTGCAGTGAAATTAAGCCAGTCTCTGCGTTCCTTGGGGTTGGCGATGTTCGACCTTTAATGGTTTTATGCACTTTTCCTGCAGCTCATGGAAGAGGAATTTCCATGGTTCAGCAGCCAGGATGCTAAAGAGTGGGATCCTCACTCTAAAGACGTTTTGAGGTACGTCATATAGCTTTACGGTGATATCGTAAGTCTAGAGCTGCTCCTCCAGTGCAGAGATGTACGTACATTTTCACGTCAAGTAAGTTTTCAAGATTTCGCTTAATTAGGTTGGTCCTAATTGGTCCTTGGAAAAATCATTTAGAAGTAATTGATGGGTTTGTACAGTGTTGGGGTCACATAACTAGCACTGACATTTAACCCCATGTATTAATTGGCTATTGGCAAATTCTCCGACACTTATCAGATGTATATTGGTTATAGTACAAAAATTATATTCCTGTGAACAGCTCATCTCTGTGTGCGGTTTGCTTTCTGGCTGGTAGAACCTTGCGCATGTGTGCTTAAATATAGAATAGATGTTATGTGAAGTAAAGGATCTGCACATTTTTAACTTTATACAAAATTTCTGTAAATACTTATTTTCTGCGGGCTGATCACTCCCTCTCTGCTTCCCCTTCCAGTGGCATGCTGCCTTATGCCGTCCCGCCCCCCTCTTCTGAGCATGTTTACGCTCAGTGGCGAGTGAGGGAGGGCCAAGCCTCAGGCAAGGCTGGGGGGGGCCTCGAGACCCCTGCTGGTGCCACCAGCGACCCCAGAGATCTTACCAGGTCTGGCTGCAGATTCCAAGGTTTGGCTCCGCCCCTGCTGAAATCACTGGAATTCCTTATTTTTAACGGAAATCCCAAACACACTCCACTGGGTCGGTTATTTTAATCATGACTTTTTTGTCTCCGTCAGGAAAAAAGGAAAATATCTCATCCAGTGTTGATGATGACTGGTCCAAGCAAGATGAGAGACAGTGTGCCTTGTGTCAGAAATACGGGGATGCCAAACCCAACGTGAGTGCTCAAAGGGGGAGATGTGTTCCACGCGGTACTGTACTGGGAACATTTTAATAATATTTGGTCAAAAATACCCATAGATTGTAAATAGAATGTACAAATGCACAGTGCTGACATTTTCAAAGAAAGCTGTTCCTTACATACCTGCTTTATGCTTCAAGAATCCTGTGTACCGAAGCATAAAGTGCTGCTTCAAACTGGAGAGCAGGGCAGTAGATCGTCTGTTTTGTTTGTGTTTCTCCAGGATGCAGGGAGGTTGTTGTATCTGGGCCAGAATGAGTGGGCACATGTTAACTGCTCCCTGTGGTCTGCGGAGGTCTTTGAGGATGATGGCTCCCTGATGCATGTGCACAGTGCAGTCACCAGGGGGCGCCTTATGGTATGACTGAATGAACTGCCATGTCTCCTCCAGCTTATCTGTGTGCTCTGTATCGTGTTCTGCTTGACTTTGCTTGGTTGATGTCTTCAGAGATGCGAGGGCTGTCACCAGACAGGGGCCACAGTGGGCTGCTGTCTGACATCGTGTCAGAGTAATTACCACTTCATGTGCGCTCGTGCCCACAACTGCGTGTTCCAGGATGACAAGAAGGTTTTCTGCTACAAACACCGGGACCTCATTAGTGACAAGGTAATCTTTCTCTCTCGCTCACACACACACACACACACACTCTCTCTATCTCTCTCACGCACGGTCTCTGTCTTTCTCACTCTGTATCTGTCTGTCTCACTCTGTCTGTATCCTATCTCATGGGTAGATGGTCACTGAGGATGGATTTGAAGTTCTTCGTCGGGTGTTTGTGGATTTTGAGGGAATCAGTCTCCGCAGAAAATTCCTGACCGGTTTGGAGCCTGAATGTATTAATATGATGATTGGTGAGTTATCATTTTTATTTAAAAAAAGGCGGCATTGTTTTGTGTTAGAATCTGCTGACTGACCTGAGACCTGCATGAGGATTGCGTCATTTTGGCTGTTTGTACTTCATCACGGTCGCTCTGCTTGCAGGTTCTTTAACCATTCAGAGCCTGGGAGTGTTGACTGAAGTATCTGCAAGTCAGGGAAAACTCTTCCCGGTCGGTTATCAGTAAGTCTTTCCTTTGTCGCTATTGGACCGTCCGCCGCTTTATGGCCGCAGCAGTCTTTGATATTATCGGTAAATTTCCCAATGAAAATGTATTTAATGAAATAACCAGCAATTCAATTTAATTTCTTAAGTTCTGTAATTTTCACATTTTCAGCCTATTAAATGTATGTATGTATTCAAGCATAAATTGAATGTATAGTTTGGGCGGTTGTCTTGCTGTTTTTCATCACATACGTGTACCTTGCGCCAACGCAGATGTTTAACAACCTGTATGTTTGCGTCTGAATCGTTAGTTATGAGCCCCAAGCTCATTTTATCTGTATTACATACAAAAATACTTTGTTCATTTGCTGGGCCAAAGCGCTTTTTCTCCCCTTTTCCTGTCACCCATTCTGCCCCTCCTCATCCACTAGGTGCTCTCGTTGGTACTGGAGCACGGTGGATCCTCGCCGTCGATGTAGATACACCTTCACCGTGAAAGAGGTGCGGCCTCCCCTGCAGGAGAAACTTGTGGAGGACTCCAGCGACCAAGGAGAGAATCAGACCATCGTGCACAGTCCCTGCCGCCCTTCAGGTCAGGCCACATGAAGCATGCTTCACTGTTCTGTATAATCCTGTGACTCCTCCTCAGTCTCTACACATTTTAGTGCTCGTTCTACTTAACGTACTATTTATATGAGGTCACTGTGTTGCAGTCAAATGAGTCATAAGTGGGAATTTTGTACTCCTGTAAGATTTGCTGCCTTCATATTTTGGAGATTAAGATCTTCGCTCATAGGAAGCCTCACTGCAAATCTTGCAGATGAATGCCAGTGTACAGTTTCACATTGAGTTAATCCGTTCTTTTCCCCCTGGAATCTGAAGGTTCAGATGAAGTGAAAATTCCCACAAAGACTGAAGCGCCCCCTGACGCCCCAGTCACTCAGCCGAAAGCGGGAGCGTCGCACAAACCCCCTTTGTATCCCCAGACCAGGAGGCCAGCAGGCGGGATGCCCCGACCCTTACCCTTCCCAGGTACCCGCTGTACTCTGACCGACACATCATGAGCCCTCATCAGTGCCTGTGCTTTATTAAAGTTGTCTTCCTGTATGTCATGCTTAAAGCTACAGCAGATGGTCAGTGTAACAGTTTGTGTGGCCGTAAGTAATTCTTAACATTTTCGACCTTCAGGGAACTCCTCCCCAAAGAGTCACCATGTGCTGACCGTCAGCGATCTGGAGGAAACGCGCCGGATTCGTCGCCATTGCAGTCTCTCCCGCGGTGCACAAAGCCGGTTCGAGTCCTCTTCCTCGGGATTCCGCACTGAGGGCGGCCTGCCCTCCAAGATTAATGCTAGTGCTTCTCTTGATGAATCTCAGAGCAAGCTGACCTCTTTTCAGTGTTCCGATAGGGGGGCCTCACTTCATAGTCTTGTAGGTGAAGTTTTGCGAGCACCTTCTGCGCGTCTTCCCCAACAGCCACGTCCAGATATTCTCTTGTCATCCAGCACCGGTTGCTCTAGTCTCCCATGTCCCCAGAAAATGGGTGAGCTAGATACTCCAGATGTTCCTCATGGCTTCCTGGCTTCGCCAGGGAGAGGAGACGTTACAGAAGCGAACGGGACTTTGTTATCCCCAGAGAACAGTGCTTTGGCTCACGAAAACATCTCACAGCTGCCCTTTGATGCTGAGATGCCTGCAGCCTCACTGTTTAGTGCTAATTTAGACTTGGATGATGTGCTGAAATGTGAGGGTCATCCTTTGGTGGGTAGGGAAAGGGAGTTCAGCCTAGGGTGGCTCCAGGATGGTGAAAACACTGCTAAGGAAAGATCAGCAGCTGTCGAGGTTTTGTCCCTCCCCATGACCTCCGCCAGAGCACAGGGTGAAAACACCTTGTCTGATGAAGATCGACAGACATATGCTCATTTCAACCGCACCGAGGTCACGTATGCATCTTCCAGGGATCCAGAAGATACACACCCTTCCTCTGGATCTATACCACAGTTGGATGGTGTCGATGATGGAACCGAAAGTGATGCAAGCAGTGATGAAGATCAAAGCTTAAAGAGCACAAACCAACGCCAGACACAGCTCCCCACACAGGTGTCTGCGGTTATTTTACAGAACCAGGAGAGAGGCAGAGAAGGCTCCATTCCCGCAAGCCCTGCTAATTTTGTTTGTGAGGAAATCATGCCCTTGCCTGAAGTAAAGTCCCAGTTTTCAGAAGCTCAGTCTCAGGACCTCCATACTGTGACCCTTGAAAGAGATGAGTCCATCAAATTGGATGGTTCCGTTTCACTGCCCGCAGTCAGAACTGAAAATTCAGCTACTGAGGCTGTTACATTGACTGAATGTAGCTCTGACCATCACCCATCACCGCATCAGTTGTCTGTAGTTGACAGTGATGAAGTTAATGCTGCCGCCGATCTGGTATTACAGAAAGAGCAAATGCTCATCGAAGCTTGTCGAGAACCAGAGGAGACCATTATGAAGAGTTCTGTGGTGCAGGAAGCATCGTTCGTGACTGAGCCTGGGGTGACCCTTGGGTCTGCTGCCGGCCTTGGAAGCAGCAGTTACTCAGAAAATTCGTCTCTCACTAAAGTAGTCACAGAATCCAACAAGATTTCCAATGCTACTCAGTTCACAGAAATACATAGTAATATTGTCTTGGATCCTAGCTGTGGGCCTTTTGTGTCTGCTGACGACGACAGCACTGCGGTCTGTCTTTCAACAAACTTAGGGGTCGGTGCCTTAACAGGCTCAACACAAAGGGGGCACATAGAACACAGCAATGAGAGTGTGGCTCCCAGTGTGGTGCTCGCAAACACCAGCACACCATTACCAATTCCCACAACCTCTTCCAAACGTACATCTTTCCCCTACATTGCACTTGATTCATCATCTGGGTTAGTTGTGCCTGCATTTCACTCCACACTGAAACAATCCAGAGAAGAGCCTAGTCAGCCCTCTGCCAGCAGAAGCCTGCCTTCTGTTTCTCCAGGCTGCTCATCTCAGGCGAGGCCGTTAAAAGTGCAGTTTAAGACTTACGGGCCAATGACTGCGCCGCCGTCCCGCGCTGGCTCATCCGTCTCAACGGTTACTATCCTGTCGACTTCCCACTCCATAACTACCAGTTCTTTTGCCAGACTGGGCACCAAAATTTCATTGCCTGTTGTCATTAATGGGTATAACTCTGCCCCAGTGCAAGAGGAAGTTTCATCTGGGATTCCTGTTAATGTCTCAGTCTCTACAGCAGTAGCAGAGCCACAGCCTCAGCTGGTTACTCAGGTAGTCCCGGGGCGCACCATCCTTGGAGTTCAGGACATGGGAAGAAGCCTTGTTAGCGCTAATCCGGTTTTGCTTGTCAATAGTGTTGGTCAAATTTTTCTCAAGGAATCAGAAAATGGCACTTTTCAGGTGTCCAGTGTCGGCTCCCCATCACGCAGCTACACTAGTCCGATTTCACACCCAGCTATGGTCAGCCCGCCCTCAACCAGCCATATTGTCACTTACAGCAGCCCTGGAGCCTCGAGGGCACAGTCCTCTCAAGTCCTGGTGTTTAAAGATAAGAAGCCAAGGAGAAAAAGAACTGAAATAACTCCTGGAAGTTTGACAGCTACTAGTTCAGACAGGCATGAATCCACCTCTCACGGTGGCGGTGTCGCATCCGTTACCCATAATCCCTCCCAGGCTTGTATCCTTGGCCCCTCTCAGTTTCACATTAATCTTGACCAGAGCAAGGGTCAAGCGCTAGGCTCTGTGCCGCTTTCACCAGCCCTTCTCAAGGAGGCGAAACCTGCAGCGGTCGTTCCGCGTCCCCACGCTCGCGTCAAACGGGTGTCCTCTCTGTCCGACCGCGCCGGTAGTAAGAAGCCAAAGTCTGACTTGAAGCTAGAACACAGTAATGTACCGGAGCTGGGGAACACCAGCGGTGCCGGCAGGTGAGGCCGTGCTGAAGGAAGGGCGTCGCATTCTCACACCTGCCACGTCTGCAGCTGGCCGGTTCACGCGTGACTATTATTGCCTCTGTCGCAGGTCCAGCGGAGTTCGGATGAAAGCACCGACGGTGAAGAACCTGCCGGATCGTCTGAAACTGGAGAAGGATGGCCTCTGCTGTTTGGAGGAGAAAAGGTGAGCAGATGTGGCTGAAATCTCTCTACATCCCTGTGTCCCTGGAATGGGCTCCGAGCCCCACAGAAATCCTGTGCTAGATAGAAAGGTGGACATTTGTGACTTTACTTAGTGTGTGAGGGGTACCCTTTGCAGCTTGCAGTGCATGCCTGCTACACTGACTCAGAGTAGTTGCGAAGAACGGTGACTTGCTCAGGTTGCTCCGCTCTTTAACTCCTTGGATTTATGCATTGAGCATCTAAATGAATCCAGTAGTAATGCTGAATGTGAATTTTAATTTTTATTCGTTGTACTTGCATAAAGATCCTGCAGGAATCAGTTCCAGGGCTTCCTGTCTGTGAGCAGCTACTAGTTGCATTTGATTGGATCTGCATCTTGGTGCTCCTGTAATAGAATGAAGAATGTCATCGTGGACCAGTAGGTTAACAAAGGGTCTGAGATGCAGCCTAGATGTGATATTTTTTCTGTATATGTTGCAGAATTGACCCTGATGATCATGCGTCCAGTTGGGCCCAGGGGAGCCCCAGCAGCCAGGCCAGAGCCTTATCCCAGGCCTGTTCCAGGCGCGCGGGTCCTGTAGACTGGGGCAGTTACTCTGGTGGGTGTCAGCTACGTTTGATCTCATCTTTCCCTGAAGTGTTTCTTTTGGCCGGACTGGGCGTCTGGCACGCCGCAGTAGATGGTGCCGGTGATGCGAGGAATGATGGAACTCAAAGAGTAACGGGTGCAAAGCGGCACCAGCTGGCGTGTCGCTGGCGGGGGGGGCTGTGGGGGTGACGGAACTCAAAGCATAACGGGTGCAAAGCGGCACCTGCCGGTGTGTCGCAGGCGGGGCGGACTGCTCGCGCGGGGGGTGGTGCGTGGCGGGGGGGGGGGGGGGGGGGGGGGCGGGGGGGGCTGTGGGGGTGACGGAATTCGTTGTGGGGACCCCCTTCCCCCACCCGGTCCTCCCAATATAGTCATACTGCAATTTCATAAGATTATTCAAATACAAAGGGAGAAACAGGTCCTCCAAAAAAGGAAATTATTCAGTTAGTATTTTGAACTTAAACTTGAACTTATTTTGAACTTAAAATATCATTTACTTCAGAATTTTCTTTTCAGTCGCTCCAAATTAATAATGCATCATTGGAACTTGCTGGAAATGCTTTGATTTTGTTCTCTGAAAGAAATAATTTATCGGGAGCAGAAATGTTAAATCCCCTTTGCATAACCATTTCACACACTGTAAATCAGGGTGAGGGCTGCGCTGACTCGGGGGCTCTCCTGCAGGGGCGGCATCCAGCTCTGATGAAGCAGCCTCTGACCTGGACGAGCAGCGGCTCCATGGCCATGAGAAACCACACCTTCGCTTCCAGGTCACCAGTGAAGACGGTTTCAGTGTGGAGGCTGATACCATTGAAGGTCAGTAGCCTGTCATCTGCAGGATCCGTCTTAAGCCGGCACCAAATAATGGCCCCGGGTACTGGAGCAGAAAGTTACATTTTTAAGAAATGCCTGTGGACCTTATCCCTGTGCCTCTGTTGGTCGCATGACTTTCTGACTGCTCAAAGTCTTCGGGTTGGAATCCCACCTCCACACTCTGCATATGGAGTTTGCATGTTCTCTTGATTAGGGTCCCTGGTCACACACCCTGGCTTTCATGCTGTTCCTGCCTGAGCTGCATTGTTGATGCACTTTGGCTATAATTTAGGTTTTTTGTTTCCCCCACTGGCATCTTCTCAGACTTTGAACCCGTGGCTCTTGTTCTCGATGCGCCGCCTGTTCTAGGAGGGCTCTCGTGAATTTGTAGCTACTGGCCACGGCCACATGTGCCTGTTTGTCCGCAGTGGCGTGGAAGGCCGTGATTGAGGGCGTGCTGGAGGCCCGCGCAGGCTGTCTGCTCCCGCAGCTCTCCTTCATGGGCAAGAACGGGGCTCGCATGCTCGGTGTCGTGCACGACGCCGTCATCTTCCTGGTGGAGCAGCTCCAGGGCGCCTCTCGCTGCCGAAAGCACAGCTTCCGCTTCCACAAACAGGAGAATCGGGAGGAGGAGCTTCCCATTAACCCTTCGGGCTGTGCCCGCTCCGAGGTCCACCTGCGGTGAGCTGCTGCCTTGGCTGGCTGATGTTTTGGTATATCCCTTTGGAACAATGTAGCAGCCAAACGTACATTTCAGATTTTTATAAAAATTTGCTAAAAGATTGATTTGTATTATCTACAGTATAAATGGGTTGTTCACCTTTTTTTCTTTCTGTTTATAGAAAGTCATCTTTTGATATGTTCAACTTCCTGGCCTCCCAGCATCGGCAGCTGCCAGACCCTGGGCCCTGCGATGAGGAGGAGGACGACGTCCTGCTCAAGTCCACCAGGTCCTCCTTAGCATATGGACAGCAGCATCTGCCGTCACAGCTCATTATTCTCAGTACCTTTGGGCATATATACAAAATGGAGTGTTTTTGGATTCTTTTGGTGTTAGTCTATTGTTGTTGTTTGAACTCTTTTCTGAGGAAACGTTGAGTGTCCTGAATGGCACCTTTAACATTATTACGACTACGATCATCATCATTATTATTGGTATTTGTATTAGTATTAGTTAGTAGCACTAGCGTGACACAGTTTTGCTCTCCTTGCTTGTGCAGGCGTGCCACGAGCCTGGAGCTGCCCATGGCCATGCGGTTTCGGCACTTGGAGAGGACGTCCAAGGAGGCCGTCGGCGTGTACAGGTGCACACATTCGCTTTTAGCTCGCGGTGCGATATGTGACATTCGCAAACGGTGGCTGTGGAATCCTGAGTGTCTTTAGAGAGCATTAGTGCAGAGAGGAAATCATTTCTAGCTGCAGTATCATGGTTGATGTGCGTTGTTACGCGCATGGCATAACAGACTGAGCGCTTCAGCAAGACCCTTAACCCCAATTCCTCCAGGGATGATGGGTAATGCTGCTTTCTGAAGTGTACATCATTCTGGATAAAAGCATCTACTAAATAGATGTTAAAGTATCGAAAAAAAACAACTAAACGAATAATAATAATAAGGTCCCAGACAGTAAAGAGGCTGCAGTTACAGAATTGAAATCCTTATTCAAATATCCAGTATATTCCAGAACTATTACATGCAAACCTTTTTGAGATGAATTTTGTAGGTACAGTAGTAGTGCCTCATCAGGGTCTTTACCAAACGGACAGGCTTACTATTACGGAGGCTTCCCTGAGCATGCAGACATAGTAACAAGCTGGCGAGAATGAAGCCTGGAACTAGCAGATTGTCTCTTGCTTTGTTGTAACTTTTTTTTTTCTCCCCTCCTTCAGATCTGCTATTCATGGGAGAGGTTTGTTCTGCAAGAGGAACATTGATGCAGGAGAGATGGTCGTTGAGTACTCTGGCACTGTCATACGCGCCGTGTTGACAGACAAGCGTGAGAAACACTATGAGAGCAAGGTGAGCCAGCAGAGCAGAGCATGTGCGTTTGGCCAAAGCCCTGAACTGCAGCGGCTTTCTCACTGGACGCGACTCCCTTTGAATTAGTTAAATATGTATTTCTGGGTGCTTGTTGTTAATTAAAAAAACACACACAACCTGTATTGTCTTGTAACCCTGTAACCTGTTCTGGTCCCTCCAGGGAATCGGCTGTTACATGTTCCGCATGGATGACTTCGAGGTGGTTGATGCCACCATGCACGGCAACGCGGCACGCTTTATCAATCATTCCTGTGAGCCCAACTGCTACTCGCGTGTCATCAACGTCGAGGGCCAGAAGCACATTGTGATCTTTGCGCTACGCAAGATCTATCGTGGCGAGGAGCTGACTTATGACTACAAGTTTCCCATTGAGGATGCAAGCAACAAGCTGCGTTGTAACTGTGGTGCAAAGCGATGCCGGCATTTTCTCAACTAGGCCCCAGACGGGCTGAATGGTTTTACACCAAGACGCGAGGACGAGGTGGCGAAAAGGGACTGTAAGGGACGGAGACTCACCCTGGATGTATTTAAAATTCGGAATGAGAGTCACTGAGCTGTTACACCGCGCCTTGGGGGGGAGTGTCTCGGCTGACCATATGGTGTCCGCTTCCTGGGTGTGAGCAGCAGGGTCAGCCGCAAATGCTGCCCCTGTAAGCAGGACTGTGTGTCATGTACCTTTTACCTGCCGTTTATCATCTTCCATTCTGTGTGCTCTTTCTTTCAGACATAAACTCAAAGCCTATCCGCAGAAAATCAGCCAGCAGCAGAAGTATATTTTTTCTTTTTGCATGACAGTCTGTCCTCTAACATTTTGGCAGATATATTCAGCTCACCTCTTCTTTTGGTGTGGTAAATACCGAAATCGCTCTAGCTATTAACACTAGACTGGGCAAAAAGCTCGTTGCTTGACTTGCTTAGGCCTCCACAATTATGTTATTTCTACATGAAAATGTCAGGGGTGCATGGGATCAACCAGAGTGTGACCATGCAGTAGCTGCAATACATACTTAAAATCCTGTGGTTTAGGACATTTTGGGCTTCAATGATTGTGTAATTAAAATATATAAAAGCTTAGCACCACTTTGTTGCACTGCTTAAAGCTGATATTTTTTCAATTCTGTAGGCAGTTAAGAGCTCCCCCCCCACCCCGGTTTGTTGTGATGTGTGAGCTTTAGTGGAGCTAGATTTCATTCAGAGACCTGAGGTCTGTAAGGTGAGGATGAATGCTGGCTTCAGGGGCTGTGCATGGCTGTGATGGGCCTGCTTTGTCACTCTGCCCTTTGAGCCATACCTTCCCTCCATGGTCCTGTTTTACTGGCTCCAGCATTATTACTGAAGTCGTAATAAATTATTTCAAAAGTCTAATACCGTTGTAAAAATGTACATTGTGCAGCATTTTTTCTGCAAGAGCTCAGGCTTACCTAATCAAAGTAGTAATAATAAAGAAATTAATGTCAAGTTTTAAAAAGCACCTTATTTAAGGAAAGCACTGACCTTGAATCTGTAGTGAATGCAGAGTAGAGAGGGCCAGGTGGTCAGGCCCCACGGACCCCGAAAAGGGGGTCCAGGTGGCCCCAGCCCTGACTCCCTGGAGGCCGTGCCGACCCTCCAGCGCTTGAAGAGGGTCGAGCATTGAGCTGTGGCATCGAGCTGCTTCATTCGGAACTTTTTGTTCACTTCTGATTTCAGTGTCCAGAAGCAAATTCTCATTTTAGACTTTAAACCGCTTGCTTGTATCTTAAAGCCAGGCTGTACCTTGCATTTAAAATCAAGTGTTTGAAAAACCAGTGAGATGTGAATTCCCCCCATCTCGGCACAGGGGTGAGGGCCGGCTAGTTATACCCTTAAGCAAGGGAGAATCGGGAAGGAACCGCCTCACATTTCCCACCTCTTTTAGATTTCTGTAGCAATATCTGGTAATTCCCAAGTTTTCTTTAGCTCATACATGATACCACATTGTGTAATTCACCCCTTAGAAATGTTTCAACTAGTGTGTTTTGGGGTGAGTCATAAATGTTATCTAGAGCGTAGGTCTTTTATCCTTTGTTCAGCCATTTTCTGCTGTGATAGTTTCTCGGTTTCTTTTGTCTCGATGTTGAACGCACAACTGCCACGATGAGCGTGCAGGTAGGGAGGGGCCACCTTGGGGCCTTGGGGCGGCTTTCTCCTGTTTCCCAGCCGGTGTTCTGGCCCGTTCCGTCCGCTGGGGTTCTCTCGATCTGCTGCAGGGACCCTACCTCAGTAGGAGATATCTGCAAATGTCTCCTGTATCTGTCTTGACTGATCTTAATGCAGTGAAGATGGGAAATCAGTATATCTTGCATTCTGGGGAAAGTCTTAGTACTGTCAGTTAACTTGTGTACCAGTGAAGACTTATTTTAATACAAAGTCTTAAGTGAAACTAGGTTTAGTCACCATGTATAAAGAATCTTTGTCTGTATATAATTGTATACAAAATTTCTAAACCTGTTAAATTTTTCTATGCACTTTTTTATTTATGATGTTCTATGCTTAATAAAGATGTGGTTTGAAGAAAAAATGCGTTTTAAGTGGTTCATTTAAATGGGTTTTTTGCCATTGATTAACCTTAAACATTGGGTTTTTAATACTTTCCTGTTGCTTATTTCAAGATAATGAGCAAAATATGATACCCAAAGTGTATAATGTAACACGGCACACACAATGCAACATTTGCATTTAGTTTTTTCGGGAAAGATGATAAACCTACTCGGCAGCGCCCCCTACAGCACATTAAAAAGTGGACATGCTATATGTGTACGTGTATGTACACATTTGGGTGTGTGTGTGTGTTTATGTTTATCTATGGGCGGCTCCGGAAGTCACAATGTAGCCACAATCCCATAGAACTGGGCTGCAGTTGTGCCCTTAATGTTCATCCATTCCATGCTCTTATTTCTAGTCCAGTATATATAAGGACATTGTCCGAATGAAGGCCGGCTGGGATCCTGCTTACCTGCAGAAGCTTCAACCCTGATAGGCACCATGGTATAACAATATAATGTAATATGGTAATATCAAAAAAATCCACATTAACCTAATGTAATTCGTTTATCAGTTTCTAGACATAAGCAACATTAAATCATTGCTTTTTTGCACCTACAAAAATAAGCTTCCACTTGCTAAATTTGGAGTTTATTACATTATTAGCTAATACGTGCCTTAATAACTAATTCGCCATATTCTGGTTATGTCTTTTACGCAGCAGTCTTCAGACTTTCATAGCTGATTATGAGCAGTTCACAAAACAGAATTCGTTGTTTTCAGCAGTGCAGTCAGAATTCAATAAAATATAAGTTTTATAGTTTTACTATTCTGTAGACATTGTATGTGTGTAACAGTGATACTAGTAAAGCACATTCGGCGATGACCTTTGAAAGAATAAATCACACAGCGTTAAAATTCGTACATATTTTAATTTCACGACTTGTCGAGCTTTTTCTGTTTATTCCATAAGGTATGTTGTAGAATGACACGGTTTGTAGGTTGGCAGGTGGTTAATAAGTGGTTTTGTTGAGAGAAAATCCACGGGGGCCACATTGCACTATCGGAGTGTTTACAATAAAATACGAGCTATCACTGCAGTGTCAGCTTTAAGGAAGCAGCCTCACTAAGGAATATGCCCAGGTTAAAACAGACACCCCTTTTCCAGGAAATCTAGGTTGAACAGCCAGAAATGCAGCTATCTTCTAAGTCTTTATTTATCATAGCAAATTTACTAAATGCAAAAACTCTAACCTTATAATCTTATAATAAAGACACATCAAGCTTTCTCTGTTAACGCCGTTTAATTGTAAATGGTCTCCCTTTTTATTTTGTAGCGAGTAAGCAGAGTCCGTTTTTGCTTAATTATGTTAAAATCGCAGCTTTGCACGCCCCAGCTCTGCGGTGCACCAGTGCGATCAATGACCTTCAGCCTGAACACGCCGTCACAACAAAACCCACCGGATGCCACACCCCCGGCCCAATGAACCGCCAGCAGCTGAAGGTCCATCCATCCATCATGTAAGCCATTCGCATAAAGCAGGGCAATGCCCAGTTTCCAATGTCATTGAAAAGCAACACTTATTGTTCTGAGTTACTTTACATGGAAGCGTGGGCTAAACCTACCTCCTGACGTCTCTGGTCCGCGTAGAAATAGAGGCGTGACTGAAGATTGACAGGCATTAATCCAATCGCCGTTGAGCTTTCGGGCGCCGTGGGCGGGCCTCGGCGTCCGCGCGCAGTTCCCTTCCGGCCGCGAGGCGCTGCGGCTCCGTCCTCCGCGAGCAGAAGCGTGAGTATCTGCGGCACGACGGTCTGAATGAAAGCTGAGCGCCGAGCGGGCGGCACTGCCCCTAAAATGCAGAGTTAGCTTGTTAGCATTATAAATGTAGCCAGTATACGATGGGTGGCTCAGTAGCGAATGTGTTGTTTGGAAATCAATGGCGTATGCGAGGCTGCCGTCCTCCGCAATCGCCCTGCTGCCGCAGCCCTGCCTGAACGTGGCTGGGACTCGGAGCCAAGTGAAAATGGGAAATCAGGCCGTGTCAGCTGTATACGAGGCGCTGTTAGAGTATTTTCCGTGTCAGCTGCGTACGAGGCGCTGTTAGAGTATTTTCCGTGTCGGCTGCGTACGAGGCGCTGTTAGAGTATTTTCCGGGTCGGCTGCGTACGAGGCGCTATTACAGTATTTTCCGTGTCGGCTGCGCACGAGGCGCTATTAGAGTATTTTCCGTGTCGGCTGCGTACGAGGCGCTATTAGAGTATTTTCCGTGTCGGCTGCGTACGAGGCGCTATTAGAGTATTTTCCGTGTCGGCTGCGTA
>JAAGVU020000045.1:16835743-16850910 GCA_011763525.2 Mormyrus iriodes
TACCCAAACCAGTCCTGTCTGTCTCTTACGGAGTACCCAAACCAATCCTGTCTGTCTCTTACGGAGTACCCAAACCAATCCTGTCTGTCTCTTACGGAGTACCCAAACCAGTCCTGTCTGTCCCTAATGGGTTACCCAAATCAGGACTGTCTCTCATGCCAGAATGTCATTAGGATTCAGTACCAGATATTTAAATGGAGGAAACTGCGAAAAAATAGAAACACAAGTTATATCAAAACGGTAAGAAATTGGATACAACAACAGACAGCTCAAAGCAGCACAGGAAATCAAAGAGTGTCTTGGGGTCAGTTAGCCAAGGCACAATGAAAAGGCAAATTTCTGAACGAAATCTTAAAGCAGACAGAAGAAAAGAATCTAGCCAGAACTCCAATCCAAAGGAATAACTATTTCCACTCAAACGAAGTTTACTTTTCGTTCTATTTGGAAACAAACTGAAGTAAATAAACATTAAGCATTTTAATGCAATTCCATATCTGCCCGTGCCCCTGGACAGTTTACAATAAGCTAAAGCAGAGCGCTCTGTCCCCAGGCTGCAGTACTCAGTCTGATCCACATCGGCTGGCCTTCGCTGCATTTGTCGGACGGGGACAGCAAATCTGTGCTCAAGCAAATTATTTTCATAAATATGACGTAACCAAGGAATTTTACGTAGGCCTACATAAAACTGATAACGTATACAGTTTTTAAAAATTATTTTCAAAACAGCATGCATAATATGCAGAATCATCGGCTCTATTCACATGGCGGCGTAGTGGGCAGAGGGGGCTCCGGAACACCTAGAGGGGTAAAACATCCCCGATGCTGTACCACAGTCAACGTATCGTACAGTTATATGTGTACACTGCGTAACATCACTACAGAATATTACAGAATACGGAGATAAGCAAGCGTTCTGCATTGCAAAGCAAAGAATGCGTATTTACAACCACAATCACTGCACTGTGTCATTGTATGCAGTGTCTAAGTGGGTTCAAATCTCGGCATTTAAAACCTGCGTGGCCACATATAAAAGCGACGTGGAACAGCGTGCATGCCGCTATTTAACGGGTAATGCGACTATCGATCGTCCAAATGCACGACCCCCACCCTCTAATTATGACCATTGCTGCTGAAACTGTAAAACCCAGCAAAAATTGTAATATATAAACACGGAGACTCCGCTAACCCACCTCAAGCTTAAGCTCAAGCTCAGGTAGTCGGATCTTTGAGCAGAACGGCCCCAGCAGTAAGATGCCGGCGGATCCTTTATCCGTCTCAGCGGGTGTTTCAGCACCAGCGCGCTGTCCCCTTCCTGCAGGGCAAACACCCAACGGCAGCGGAGGGCGCAAAGTGTCAAAAATATCTCCCTATCTCACCTTTCCTTTCGCGATCATATATGACAGATTAATACAAGCACAGCTACACCCCCTTCCTAACCCATGTATAGGGGAGTGAGATGCTGCTAAGCCTTCCCCTTCCGCTCACGCCGGAAAGACTCCGAGCAAGCCGCCGCTTTATGCCTTACATAATAAACGCGACGTGTGGGGGGGATAGGCATGGAGAGATCGGGACTGACCCCACGCAGAACAAGGTGAAGGACAATAGGTTACACGCCATCTCAGACGATCCCACGGACACAGCTGGCCATTATACAGATAATCTCTCGCAAGCACACAGATTAGTGCAATTCTGTCATTTTCGTGACTCTTCCTAATTAATGAACGGGTAAAACCTCAATATAACAAGCTATGGAGCAATTTTTATTTTGAGAATTAGGAACAAGTCAGAATTTAATAAAAACACACCTTAAAATGTAAATATAACAAGTGCACATGCCACCTGTTTTATGTAATTAATTATTATTTACCTTATAGTAAATTAATGCCAGTTGTCACCAGCTGCGGTCAGTCTAGTTTCCCGCCCGGTGAGGCTCCGCCTATCCGCTTCTAACACCCTGACTGCCTAGGGAAAGCGTCTTACCGGCGGTGGATATTAGGACCTTGTTTTGAGTCCCCGCTTTGTCAGGTATTGACTGACTGCTTTGAGACTTGCCCGTGCCAGTGTGTGACCTCTGCTTAATCAGCTGGCGGAATAGCTGTCTGCCTTCAATTTTGCATCTGGTGATTTTTCTGTGTTTCAGTTTTTATTGCAGATTCACCACACATGGCCTTAGGAAAGCAACATCTCCCCGGGTCAGCTAGCAGCTCCTCCTGGTCAGCTACCAGCTCCTCCTCATTGTAAAATCATTCTGACACTATAGCTGGGATGTCAGTCCATCAGAGGAACACAAACACGCAAAAATAGACATTTAAAGGGCACTTTGGAGACATATAGGCATATAACAGTCACTGTATGTATAGCGTTTTCTGTCTAGTAAACGCTGAAGTTCAGCAGTTGCAATCATGGTATAAAAGAAAAATAATCGCAAAATATAGACATTTGCTTGTGTCCATTTCAGTAAACAGAAATCAGTTGATTTTCATTCTTTTTTTGGCGCCTCCGTCCTGCGGTTCAGCGCCATGACCTCGTACTGGTGCTGCCAATTAACGGGATATTTGGCTGCAGATGACGATAACAAACGGAAGGAATGGCATTTTCGCTAAAAATCGGGATTTTATTTACAGTAAAACAGTAAAAACAGACCGTAAAGGTCAAAAGCACACAACGTAGCCTTATGCCAAAGCCAGAGATGGGCATGACTGAACAGGGACGCAGTTTCTAACTTCCTTGCGCCCAGAGATACAGGCTTGTTCACCAAGACGCGATCTAGCCCAAGCGCTAGTGCAGGGAGCTGTCCGCGAGCCCGGGTCCTGATCCGCTCGCACTCCTCTTCACCATCCGTCCATCTTCGGTAACCGCTTATCCTGTTCAGGCTGGCGGAGGGTCCGGAGCCTGGATGGGCCGCCAACCCATCGCAGGACACACTCACACACCAGTCACTCACACACGCACACCTCCGTGCAACTTGGTAACGCTTTGGACCGGGGGGAGCACATGCAAACTGCACACAGGGGTCCCCGGCGGAGACTTGAAGACTGGTCGTGGAGGTGTCGGGACAGCGCCAAGCACCGCAGCACCGGGCCGCCCTGATCCTGCGCGCACAATCGCAAAAACAGCGAAAAAGGATAGGAAAGGTTTAATAGGAAGTATTAAAGTTATAGTTGCTATATATACATATTATAAGTGCAGCATAATTAATAAAATAATGGTTATGATGATATAAGGATATCCCAAAATGTATATTTATACAGAAACTTCGTGCTAGGGTGCTCCACCTGTGTGTGTGTGTGTGTGTGTGTGTGTCGCTCGTACTGAATCAAGGCCGTGTACATGTCCCCTAGTTTAAATAGTGTGCTGTTTCTATTAGACGCCCCTAGCAAAGGCTTAGTAGCCCTTCTCATAAATCTCATGTGATGTTCCTGCTTAATATCATTGTGCAATGCTTTATAGATCCCAGCCTGCTAAAATATTAAATATTTTCATGCACCGTGTTAAATATAGACTAATATTTGAGCGCAAGTCGTAATCCTTGGGGAAACTACAAAGCAGTCAGGCTATATTTAGTCGCATGTTGCAAATCAGCAGAAATGGCACGATTTACACACGGACAGTATCGGCCAACGGAAAGCCCAGCTTTCTGTCCCCCAGGGCTCGTGTCGCAAATCGGGCGAAAATCAGTAACCAGCGCTGCCGTGCTCAAGGTCGCGAGCGCGCGGCATTTCGGGGACAGACGGGGTTCGGCTCCCGATAGAAGACGCGGCGCGGGGCGGGGGGGCTGCGCAGGAATACGTAACACTGTATAAGTCACGGGATGCTCCGTGAAAGCGGGCAAGGGCGTTCGGGGGAAATAGGATGCGTGCGCGGCGCTGCGGGGCTCCTTCGCTCAGCTGGGGAACGATCAAGGTACTTCGTGCGCTCCGTGCAGCTGGACGGTGGGCGGCTGTAGCAAAGCAGAGGTGATCGCTGCATAACGACTCCAGCGAGCCAGACGGGATATAAAGGACAGGAATTCAGCATTCGGAGACATTTCACAAAATACCGTGAGTGCAGAATATCAAACAGATTGTTCTTATGGCTAGAATTATTACTAAAGCAATATATATACGCCATATTAAAACGAATAATAAAACAAAGTATTTTACCGAGGAGTGCCATCATAAAAACAAGACGGTGAATTGCGATGCATGGGAAAAATGTAGGCTATGCATTTCGGTTGTCATAGCTACGCTTGTGAAATATGAAATAAATATTCTACGAGTAGAAATTACTGAGAAATATCAGTAATATCTGATATTTGACATTTGTATCATATCTGCGATAACAAATCCTCAGTAATGTATATTTCTCATATTGATTCAGTAATTATAATTTGGTAATATTTTTGTATATATTGGATGACAGATAGACTGTCAGTTTCATTAGCCATTCGAAGTAACACCAACATTTATTAATCATATTTAACTGATGGTCAGTGATATCGGTATCTTTACAGAATGCTTTTATTGTATTGTTGATTTTACTCAGCATAAATATGTGGAGTAAACGGACAAGCCTTTTAACGCTGCATTCGGATATTTCTCGGTAAGGTCTGTATTAATTCACAGCTGCGCTCTCTGCACAGGCCAGAGAGATTCTCTGCGGAGGGGGTATTTCGGATCGTGCCTTTAACGCCGCAGAAGGCCTAACCGTGAAGATGGAGGGTCAAAAGGTAGGCCTACATTAATTATTATCATTTTGTTGTCCTTCAGCACAGTCTCAGTACCAGATTATTGGATTAAATAATTAGTTACATTCTTTGATAAGCCACCGCAATAGAATTGTCTTTATACATGCATTTTGTTAGGAGAAACGTGTTTCAGAAAAAGATAGCGGGTAAGTTGGGTAAGTTAGACTGACTTATTCAGAGTTGAACCCGTTGGGTGTGTCCTCCCAGCTGCCGCGGGCACCAGGTGATACTGGAGTTGGCGCAGCTCCGTCTGTTTGCCGATCAGCCCTTCGGATACACAGCAGACTGAAGCGTACCTATCAAGTGACTGTAGATGCAGAATCCAGATGCTCCTAATGACCAGACACTGAACATTTTTTGCCTTTTTAATGATTAGTATTAAACATTTTTGAGAACAAGAAAGACCCTGGGTTGGAGATTTGCATCGATGGAGGTGAATAAGTCAGCTCCTACAGAATAATTTTACAGGGATATAAAACATATATAACATTTGAGTGCAGTGTTTTTCTGTGTTATACGGTCTACTGTGAGGAACTGTGACCATAACTTAAGTTTAGGGTAACTGGATAGATGTTTGTGCTGTAGAATCAGGAAGTGTAGCATGTATGTTATCCATGTTCGGCTGCTGGTCTGGATCAGCACCACACAGAGGTTATATTGTATACACCATGCTGTAAATCGTGTGTTTGGGTGCTCTTGGTGTCCTGTAAACTTGCCACCAGAATGTCCTGATCTGGGATTAGAAGGGTGAAATGTATTCCTGATACGGTGCCAGCACTTTATTAAGCGCAGAGCTGATCGGTGGAGTCGATGCTAATGCTCATTGACACGTGCTCATTTTCAACTGTAGCAAAGTGGATAAATGTCTAATTGGACAGGTTAAGTATGGATTCGATTACAGCCATCTTAATGGACTTCGAGAACATATCCATTAAGTAGCAATACATTTATAATGAGATGTTTGGACAAGGTAACTAGGTAAGTAGCATAACTAGGTAACTAGATTATCCTGCTGCTTGTTAATAGACATTGGTGATCCTGATAGTGAGCCAAGTACACATCAATCGCATCCTCACTTAATGTGACCAATCCCATAATTCATTGCGTCCCACGTTAGTTCTTGGAAGGCAAGTTAGCAAGACGGGTCTGGTACGATGAAAATCAGTACATTAGATACATACCAGCATATTTGTTATTAATTTTCAAAGAAAATGAAACATTCTAGAGAGGGCTATATAACTGTAAACAGTCTGAGATAAGAATGAAAATAAAACTGAATTTAAATGTTCATTGGAACTGACTGGTCACTAAAAAATAACGACTCCATGTATTTCATACTTAGCTATGCTGTCCTAGGTAATTATTACTATGATCTAAACTGCACTTATTAAACATTTTATAAAATGAGCAAACTGAGGGAAATTCTGCTACTGCATACCCTTGCATTTTTAAATATATATATATACACCATTTTTTGAGATAAAGTTTTTCACAAATCTTTGCATAAATAATTTGGCACATTAATATCTTTAACAGATGCATGTTTGCAAAATTGCAATCATGAATTAAACAATAATGTTTTGAACTATTGTTGTCTTACGTCTATTTTCCAAGGCTGGTCAGCTGTATTCATGTAACTTTCAGTGAGTCATGCTGAGTGGGCAGATAGTGCAGGGCAGGAGAGCGGGGCCTAGGCATTGAAGGTTAATGAATAACACAATAAGAGACAGCGGTGATGCGTTTAGCATGTTACAGACTATGTATGCTATCCTTTGTATATATTGCTTTTTCATTGTAATGTGGTGTTATAATAATTTTTGTAAAATCAATATGTGTGTGTGTATATTAGTAAGCAGTATCCTCACTACGCACCTTTGCACTGTGGCTCTCTGGCCTAAGTCTCCCCTGTACTCTGTACACACTGTATTTTATTGTTTGTTTTTTGTAGTCCTGTTTCTTGCTGTCCTGTTTAAGCAAATTGAGAGCGACGACAAAACGGAGACAGATTCTATGTATGGGAACCAATAATGCTGATTCTGAGTCTGATATATACATATATATATGCACCGTGTTATGAATATTGCATTCTGCCTCTGTCAAAGTGCAACTGTAACATAACACTTCTGTATGCTGTCTGAACACCTCCCTGCCCCCCGGTCCCTGTGAATCCCCAGAAAGGGCAGGTGACGGGCTATCTCCTCTTCTCCATCTCAATCGTGGTCATCGGCTCTCTGCAGTTTGGCTACAACACTGGAGTCATTAATGCTCCAGAGCAGGTGAGGTCGACCTTCTATCCTATAATAATAATAAGAACAACAACAACAACAACAACAACAATAATAATAATAATAATAATAGGCTACTGTTGTTGTTATGTATTATGTCTTTGCTTTATTCTGGGAGACCTTCAAATATAGCATTTGTGCTCTGGCCAGTAAAGGTGGTTTATTCTGCTGAAGGGTCCAGTCGGCCCTGAACAGCAGTCCGGTGTGTATGTGCTTCTCAGAAACTGCGAGCCTTCTTCAACAGCACTTGGGTGGGGCGTTATGGCCAGCCCATCAGCCCCGGGGTGTGTACGCTGATCTGGAGCCTGTCGGTGGCCATCTTCAGCGTGGGCGGCATGGCCGGATCCTTCAGTGTGGGCGTCATGGCAAACACGTTCGGCCGGTGAGTGACAGCCTCATGGGGGAACGTAAATGTGCAGATAATATCTGACACAGATCATGTCTGAGATCTACTGACGCACTCTCCTGCCTCTGCGTCTGTCCCCTTGTATCCTCAGGCGGAATTCCATGCTGATTATCAATGTCCTGGCCCTGATTGGTGCAGCCCTGATGGGGCTGTCCACTCTCTGCGCCTCCTTCGAGATGGTGATAGCAGGAAGGCTGGTGATTGGTCTGTTCTGCGGCCTATGCACGGGCCTGACTCCCATGTATGTGGGCGAGGTGGCCCCCACCGCCCTTCGCGGAGCCTTCGGGACTCTGCACCAGCTTGGAGTCGTGGTGGGGATTCTCATTGCTCAGGTGCAGCATTTATACAGTACAGCTTCACAGAGTGACTGCTGATATATTCTTTCTGTAGCTATTTTGTTGTTTAAGGGCGTGATATTTGCTTTGTCTCATGGTCACCCCTCGATTATTGAAAGAGGTTTGCCACGCTGTAGGCTCAGCTGTTCTTGCAGTTATCAGTAGCAGTCTGTCTTCAGGTGTTTTCCCTGTAAATTATAAGCATGCAGTTATCCAACCCCTTATTAAAGAACCTGCAATGGATCCCTCGGTTCTTGCTAATTGCAGGCCTATCTCTAAACTACCTTTTATTTCAAAAATCCTTGAGAAGATTGTTTACAATCAATTAATGGTCTCTTTGGAAGAGGAAAACATACTAGAGGTTTTCCAATCTGCTTTTAGAACTTTACACAGCACCGAATCAGCTCTTTAAGAGTTTTTAATATTTTTTTAGTCACCGACTCCGGTGACTGTGTTGTTTTTGAACGTTTATATTTAACTGCTGCATTTGACACAGTCAATCATGATATTTTACTATCTCGTTTGGAGCAGTGGGTGGGTATCAGGGACAAAGCACAGGAGTGGTTCAGATCATACCTGGCAGATCGAACATTCTGTGTCAGCCTTGGTGACCATGTATCTTCCTCTGCTTCTCTCTCGTATGGTGTCCCACAAGGCTCAGTCTTAGGCCCAACTACTCTTCTCTCTCTATTTGCTTCCACTTGGTTCTATACTTAGGAAACATGGCATTTTATTCCACTGTTACGCAGATGATAGCCAGATTTATATCCCTCTCAAAAAGAACGATTCATACTCAGTCTGATCTTTGCTCAATTGTCTTGATGACATAAAGGCCTGGATGGCTTTCAGTTTTTTAAATTTCAATGAAAAAAAGACAGAAGTGATGGTATTAGGCAACACCACTGTCCCCTCTGGCCAAAATAAAGCCAATTCTCTCAATGGAGCATTTTGAGACTGTAATCCATGCCTTTGTTATGACACGGCTGGATTATTGTAATGCACTCTATATTGGGGTGAGTGGCTCTTCCATCATTCATCTCCAGATGGTACAGAATGCTGCTGCCCGTCTTCTAACTGGCAGAGGTAAACATGAGCACATTTCTCCCACGTTAGCTTCCCTCCACTGGCTACCCGTACATTTTAGGATTTGTTTTAAAATGATTTTATTTGCTTTTTAAGCCATCAAGGGTATTGCCCTGCCCTACCTCTCTGAGCTGCTACATCCTTACCCATCATCCCGTTCCCTCAGGTCAGCTGACCAGCTGCTCCTGAGCGTGCCTGAAACTATGCATAAGCTTAGAGGGGACCGTGCCTTCGCAGTTGTGCCTCCTGAAATGTGGAAAGATCTGCCACTTGTGAATTAGACAAGCATCTTCTCTGTCTGTTATTAAAACTCTTCTTAAAACCCACCTCTTCGCCTTGGCCATTGACACTGTGTGAGATGTTTCATGTAAGCTGTTCTGTCTCTTTTGCTGCATTAATTCTTTTATTTTTGTTTTTATTTTATACTTGAATTCTTTATTTTATACTTATAAGTGTACAGCACTTTGGTCCATTATGTTTGTTTTAAAGTGCTTTACAAATAAAGTTGGATTGGATGGGATGTTTCTCTTGGTCTGTAATGGCTGAGTAAATTCTGTCTTTCCTTCCACCTGACAAAGGCAAACGTTGAAGTACTATGCGTATAGCAGAGACTGACCCAGGGCGACTGCCTGTTGGGATGGAGACCCCCGGAACTACTGGCAGTCCTGGTCCCCTGGATTTAGGCCTGCACTGCTTGTCCCCTGTTTGCCTGCAGATCTTCGGCTTAGAGGTCCTTCTGGGTTCAGAGATGCTTTGGCCGTTGCTGCTTGCCCTCACTGCCATTCCAGCCCTGATCCAGAGTCTCCTGCTGCCCTTCTGCCCCGAAAGCCCGAGATTCCTGCTCATCAACAGGAACGAGGAGGAACTCGCTCGCAAAGGTGTGCCTGTACCTCCTGCTCAGTGCTGCCTTTCAGATTTTCACTTCATTTTTGACTGACCAGATACTGTGTGTTTATTCAGAACCATTATTGGCAACTCAGAACTCTCTGTCATCCACAATACAAACGTGGTAAATAATACTTAATATGCTTAAAACTCATTCATGTATATGCCTTGTGAACCATTAGTCTGTTTTTTGTATTCATGATGTACTGACATCACACAACCCTTATTGCTATTTAATTGAAAATTGTACACATTCTAAGCGTGCAAGAGTAAAGTGTAAGGAACCTGGAAAGCTTTGTTTCATATGAAATAGACGTTTTATGCTAGACCTTTTGGTACCGTTTTCTCACACTGGTTTTAAATATTCACACAATGACCAAAAAGAAAACAGATCCAAAGCTTTAATTTTAATTCTAACTGCCATGATCCATTAATTCCAGCCCCATCTATCCAGATATGGTCCTGCTGACCCAGGCCCGATCTCGGGCAGAGGAGATAAGGCAGTGATATTGTTTCCCAACAGTACACTGATATTCTTTGTCAGTGGAAAAGGCAAAAACATTAGCTGATTCTCTTGATTCACAGAGCCTGGGGTAATTTTCCCAGGCATAACTACACCCTGCGAATAATGGTCTAAATAACAGATGTAATCCCACTGAGCCTATATCAGCTCTAAGAAACGGCAGCAGTTTATGAAAATGAACTTTGACCTGATGTAGACATGGGATCCATGTGTGCTGTTTTACATTTAACTGCATTGCATCGTTAGACCTGAGAGCTCTGTGCATAATCGCTTCCTGTTTTGTTGTGTGTTCTTCCCCCGACTCCTGTTATTTCCTGTTAAGGGATGGAGTTACGTCTAGGATGTACACGGTTCATGACAAAGAAAAGTTAAAGAAGAATTTAATTGTTACTATTATGGTAACGGATAGCAGTATTCCAGAGGTGAATCTGCGGACCGGGTCTGTCTGAATGCCCGTGAAACTGCGCTGTGCTGTTACCCAGCCTGAATGCCCGTAAAACTGCGCTGTGCTGTTTCCCAGCCTGAATGCCCTACCTGAAAGATGTTTCAAAAACACGTCTTGTCTTGGTGAAATATCCTCATGCCTAGAGCCAAATTGAGCCACCTTGCCTGAAATCCCAGTGTGAATGCTCTGCTTGGAATGCGGAATCCAAATGATTTTGTTGGGATGCCATGCCTGAGTTCCCCTGCTATGTTGGAATGGGGTTTAGTGGAGCAAAGTATCGCTCTTATTAGACAAGTGTCTGGTTTGTTTATAGCCAAAGGGAAACTGCAGTGTCTGCGTCCTTTTGGTTTCTTGTAGACACATATGACATCACAAGGAACCCAAAAGCAGATGTGTAATGTTAACATTTATTTCAGTTTATCCATCTCGAAAAACATCACAATGTCTAAAACTACATCTCTGCATGGCCTGTGGTAACTGCAGACATCTTGAAATGGGACTCTGATATCAGAATGGTTTTTTTCTTATAAACTTTTTGCTCATATTGCACTTTAAAACCTTTTTATGTTGTTAAATTTTCTATTTTTGGGGGGATTAAAACTCATGCCTGACTGTTAAATGCCATCCTGTGCAGTGTCTGGGCAGTCCTCAGTTATCAGAGTCGTTGCTGCCTGGTGTTATTAATAATAGCCGATGTTTCTGTCTAATGCTGCAAAATTTTGAAACTCCTGGGTTCCTGGGTCCCGTTCTCTGCTCTGAGTGTGTCGTGTCTGACTGAGCTGTTGTCAGCCTCCTGTCTCCTTGCTGTGGCCCAGCCCTCGTGAAGCTGCGAGGCTGTGATGATGTCAGCGAGGACATGCAGGAGATGAAAGAGGAAAGCATGAAGATGGCCATGGAGAAGAAGGTGACCATACTGGAGCTGTTCCGCTCCCCGCTGTACCGACAGCCGATAATCATCGCCATCGCGCTGCAGCTCTCTCAGCAGCTCTCTGGAATCAATGCGGTACGTGCGTGTCCGTTGTTTTCTGCAGGGAGACAGAGCGTTTATACCCAAAGACAAACCACATTTCAGACTTCTAACCCTACAGCTACACACCAGAGATTAGTTTAGTTTGAAAGAAAACGGACGTTTTACTGGAAAGGAAGTAGACAGCAGGCTGGATAAACAGGTCACCTCTTTATTTTTTGCCAATTTCCCTGCTTCTTTCTTTCCTCTCCCTTCATCTTCCATCTTTCAGGTGTTTTATTATTCAACTGGTATTTTTGAGTCTGCTGGAGTGACCAAACCCATCTATGCCACCATCGGAGCTGGGGTGGTCAACACAGTGTTCACGGTGGTATCGGTACGGATGCAGGCCGCCGTCCGCCCTGACCGCCCTGTTCTATACACTAAAGAATCCCACAGGAACATTCCTAATGCTGCAGAATGTGCTGTGTGACAGCAGGACTAAAGGTCAAAAAATACATCTTGTCTCTGGATGTTTTTCTTTGTTTCCCCTTCGTCTGCCAGCTCTTCCTGGTGGAGAGGGCGGGCCGCAGAACCCTACATCTCCTTGGCCTGGCTGGCATGGCTGTCAGCGCCCTGCTTCTGACTATTGCATTGCTATTGGTGGGTTCATTTTCATCTTCATCTATTATGCCATTGTCAGCTTACTTAGTTTTATTTTTACTGTATCACGTCGGTGTCTCTGCGTGACCTTGAATAGCGAGTCTGCTGTAACCTGAAGTAGCAGCATCCTGTCTTTTTTTGAGCAGAAGGACATCCAGTCTCTGAGTTACCTCAGCATTGCGGCAGTGTTCGCCTTCGTGGCCATGTTCGAGATGGGGCCGGGACCCATTCCCTGGTTCATCGTGGCTGAGCTCTTCTCCCAGGGGCCTCGGCCGGCCGCCATGGCTGTAGCCGGCTGTTCCAACTGGACGTCCAACTTCCTTGTGGGAATCAGCTTTCCCAAGCTGGTGGTGAGCCCTCGTCTGCACATTCTCAGTCATTTTTACTCTGGTCACTTTTGCTCATTTACTAGCGCTTTCAGTCACATGTGTCTAGTGTCCCAGTCTATCTGAAAGCTATTTTCCTTAAGCAGAATTTTTCGTGTCTGTAACCCTTTTCGCTTGTCTCTCTTCTTTTCTCTTTATGGCTTTTTTCTAGGAATGGTGTGGGCCCTACGTCTTCATCATTTTCATGATCTTTCTCATCATCTTCTTTGTCTTCACCTTCTTCCGAGTTCCTGAGACTAAAGGACGGACCTTCGAAGACATCGCCCGTGGATTCGGTGGGTCCGCCAACCCCGCCTCCGGCCTGGCCCAGCCCCTCCCACAGCAGGATATGTCCACCCTGTCTGCTTCTCCCTCCAAGGAGAAGGTTCCCTTAGAGAATGTACCAGCAGAAGACGTGACAGAAACATCTCAGAAGACCAACAGTGACACTTAGGAAAGCCAGGCTACTGTTGTGCTGGCAAGTTGACGGTCACTGTAACAAAGAATGGATATATGAGTGGTTTTTTGGTGTGTGAATATGTGTGGAGTTTGAATGCTGAATTTACATGAATGGAAGAGAAAAGTCCAGCTTTTAAAATGTGCACATTGGATAGTCTAGTGTTTCAAAGGTGAATATTTATGACTGTGTTTTGCGTTCGCTGTGTACTTGTGTACCTTTGAGTTTTGTTCGTTTAAAGGTGTGAAATCACTTTTAATTAAGCAAAATTTACTGCAGCATCAGCAACAGCACAATGTCCGATAGTTCCCTGCAATCGACACTGTTCCTTATTCCCTTCTCTGCACTGAACTTAAAACTACTGAAAAGGTACTTTTTTATCGCATTTTACAGACCATGCGAAGGTATTAAAGATGAATTGTAATGTGGTTTGACTTTTTGGGCGACAGAGCATGGTTGCTTTTCGCAAGATTTAGCATAAAATTGCACCATGCTGATAAACCCAGAGCATTTTGTGCACGCAACACAAAATGTGACATATTTTAGGAGAGCGCCATCTGATCTATTGTCCGATCTGATTGTTTTAAGTAGTGGGAGTAACACTGGGCTTAGCTGGTGTCTGATTCGCTGCCTCAGTTTGTATTAGCTGGTGTCTGATTCGCTGCCTCAGTTTGCATTAGCTGGTGTCTGATTCGCTGCCTCAGTTTGTATTAGCTGGTGTCTGATTCGCTGCCTCAGTTTGTATTTCCCAAGCACCTTTGCAGACATCCAAGCTGTGCTGGGAGATGCATGTCTGAAGGGGTTCTTACGACGCACGTGGCTGTGACTTTCATGTGTCGCGTTTTTACCATTTAATCTGCTATTTTAGCCACCCAGAGCCAGTAATGCACGTGTGCAGGTTTGTCTTCACATTAGCTATACGTTTATGCATTCACATTCAATTTCATGCAGGTATTTTCCATATAGATTTAATTTTCAGAGGGTTTCTTCAAGGAACTTAAAAAAATGCTCCTCTTTGGCCTAAAGGCACAAAATATCATTATTAAAGATTAAAGAGCAACGTAGATTTTAGACATCATTCTCTAGCACTTTAGTACTGTACCATAAGGTATACAAAATGTCAACAGAACCTAATGATAAGACAGCAGCGGGGGCTCCCCTTAAATAGGGGGGTTCCAAAATTCAGAATAAGCAGCACTTTGTATCATTCAGTTGAACCTATATAAACCAAAATATTTGTTTTTATTAAATGACCAGCAGTGCTTTAATGCATAGAACCCTTAGAAGCCAAAAGGGCAAAAGTAACTTTATGAAATTATATATATTTGATGTTTTTTGTTTGACAGAAATAATTTGATATGTTGGCCGTATTAACCTCAAAGAATTCATATTTTTGTTGAAAGTTAGTCTGTATAATATATTGTATTTATTTAAACTGATAAAATATAGATACAGAGTAAACATTATATTAAAATGCAATTTACACAAACGAAGGAGGTGCCAATAGGGATGTGGGAGTTCTGCTATGCTGTTGGGTCACTCTACACGCCCTACATCACGATGTCTGGTGTGAACGCCTGTACAGTTTTGTATTTGTGGAAATGTGTAACATTGCTATGTTCTCTGTATTGTGGTGTATGTTTTAGTAGATGGTCACACATTGATAAGTACTTCTTGGCTTGAAAAGTGATTAAGAGTACTTGTTCTGCGAATGTTTGGGTGTTGCACTGGAGTAATTGTATGGTAAAGTCAGTGTATGACATCTCCTTCCTTTAAGGACCTGTCTCATTGGAGAGCACCACTAAATAAAACATAAATGGATACAGTGCCACTGTGTAGCTATGTACTGCAGCAGCGGGCACTTCCCTACACTGTATGGCTGTGTACTGCAGCAGCGGGCACTTCCCTACACTGTATGGCTGTGTACTGCGGCAGCGGGCACTTCCCTACACTGTATGGCTGTGTACTGCGGCAGCGGGCACTTCCCTACACTGTATGGCTGTGTACTGCAGCAGCGGGCACTTCCCTACACTGTATGGCTGTGTACT
>JAAGVU020000045.1:16851010-16871446 GCA_011763525.2 Mormyrus iriodes
AGCGGGCACTTCCCTACACTGTATGGCTGTGTACTGCAGCAGCGGGCACTTCCCTACACTGTATGGCTGTGTACTGCAGCAGCGGGCACTTCCCTACACTGTGCTGTATTCTGGTGATTGCAGCACTTATGTGTATGTGCTGTTTATTTACAAGAAGAGAATAAACCTTTTAAAACCTCGGTATGTTTTCTGCAACTTCTTGTATTTGTACAATACTTACTTAAAAATATACAAAATCCAGTCTCGCACAAAATGACCATGACACATTCTTCTGCTCTTTATTAAGTTCATGCATGTCCATCCATCCATCCATCCATCCATCCATCCATTATCCATCCATCCTTCCATCCATCAATCCATCCTGTTACGTGCCGTAAGGTTTTCTGTGGCTGTGTTGGCTGATTCTGCTCTGCCTACAGACCTCCACCTGCAGACCCGCCTCCTCAGCCCGTCCTCCGCTCCGCCTCCAGGTACCCGTCACGCCCTCCCTCTGAGCTCCGTGCCGTTTCACACTTCCAGTCCCCAGACCTGAAAAGGACGCGGTTCCGACCGTTCCCCTGCTCTGCTCATTGTTTTGATTATTGGGCTTTTCTGGTCTTTGTTTTGCCTCTGTAGGATTTTGGATTGTTCTGGTTTCCGATTCTCGTCTCGCCCTTTTCTGTACTTTCGCTGTCTTTTGCTTTTGATTATTTGGCATCCGATCTCTCCGCCCGGTTTTTGGTTTGCGTCTTCGCTCGCCTCCTTCGGATACTTTCGCCTTGGCTTGAGTGTGTTCTGTGTGTGTGAGTATTGGTGCGTAGGGAGCGACTGCCATTTTCGTTCTGCGAGTGCGTGTTGGGTTCGGTGTATTTGTTAGGGAGTCAGGAGAAGCGTTTGTCTTTTGTTTTCCCTTCTCCTTTTGCACCTAGTTTAGATTAGTCATGGTTTTCGCTCGGTAGTTGGGGTTGTGTTCGTTATTTTGGCTGTGGTCACTCCTGAAGTCTCTTGCACCGGTTGTTTGTTCAGTGTTCCTTTTCATCCATTCATCCATCCATTCATCCATCCATTCATCCGTCCCGCTGAGGGTCATATGGCTGCAGGGCCAGGGAGCCCATCCATTGCAGAGCATCACTGTCATTCATTAATACAAGTAATAAATGGGTTACAAAAAGGATAAATGTGGAATCCAGGTCACTGGAATGAGGTCTTCAGCTGACTGAAGCAAACTGAAGCTGGATGTGTCATTTATCTCATTTAAGGACCTGTCAGAATAAGACGTCAACCCCATGAAATTCTGGCTGATTTGGAAGGAATGGAGTAGATAAGCTAACACGTATAAACATAATGGAAGTCTAAGCACTGTATTTGGCCATCGTCCATCTCTTCGTCCCGGTCAGCGTGGCAGGAAGCCTGAGGCTGACGACAGGCATCACAGAGCACAGAGTCAGGTAGCCAGACTGCGGACTTTGGACGCAAAGAGGCACACCGGGACCCCCGTAGGGACCCTACGCTGCACAGGGGGAGCATGCAGACTCCGCACCCCCAGCCAAGGAGGTGTCAGGCCGCAGTGCTGGTGTAATACACACGTTTTTTACTAATAATACATGATGTACAATAATACACAAGCAGCCCTACTGTGGTCACTGCATGTCTGTCGCTCAGATGCCTACAGACACAGCCAGCACAGTAGCAACACAGCAAACATACAGAGTATATCATTAAGTTACAGTAAAAGTTCAACCCGTGCTGTACAGATATAATAAACATACAGCCACAAATAAACTCACACAAATGCGGCCACACGCAGGTTACGGCGCTTGGTTGCGACTGCCGTACTGTAAGACCTTTATCGGTGGTGAAGGTGAAAGCCACATAGGTGGGCGGCAGGGCATGGTGGGCGACATGGGCGACGTGGACGGGAGAGCCAAACAGGCAGAGCCAGCTCAGAGGGGTGACGTGACATGTGCTAATCCCAGAACAGACTCATCACGAGGCTTTGGCAGCTCCCAGTGTGGATCCCGCCTCGTCCCCCCCTGCCCAAACACCCCAGCGAAAAATAAATAACAGCTGATCACCCTCTAATGTGTTGCCACGGGTTGCATCGTGAGTTTTGGTACTTTGCATGACACCTGATGCTTCCTTACTAATAAAAGAAACTGCTGAGTTTGCACGTTGTCATTGTCTCCCGAAGATCATATCAGGCTGGAGGACGGTGCTGAGGCAGCTGGGGTAGCTGTTACCGCTCTCCAAACGGTGTGCGCATGCTGGCGTGTCGCTGGAAATGCTGAGGGCGACGGTGCATTTATTTTTGGGTCAGTGACAGTATGTCAATGGCTGGCGATGCTTCACAGCGAAGGGCTCTGAGATACCAGCAAACCCTGGTCAGTACCGCTCCTTCTCTCCTTCTTCTCTCCTCCTGTCCACCTCCTGCCACATGCTGCCTCTGCCCTATGACACTCTCTTAAGAAACACACTGCAAAGCAGACTGCTGTGTGTGGCCAGCACGTGCTTCTTTTTCCCATTGACTGCCGTTCCCTGTATGATGATATGTGACATGATGAGTCTCAACTGCATCCCTGCTGCGAGTGATTCTGTCTTTTTAATGTGAGGCGTCTTTCTTTCACAGTGAAAGATATTTTTTGCTTCTGTGTGAAATATGCTTATATTATATATGTGCATTGCAAGTTCATAGAATATTCAATATTCAAGAGTGAAGAATCTTTGAATCGCCGTTGTGTGTCTGCTGGAATGTGACGTGCAGATTGACGCCATTGCATGCAGATTTGATTTGCTCCATATCGATTTGATGATCCTTTGTATCTGTTTGTTAATGTTCATTTTAGTAAGTTTCTTGCTGTTGAAAATTATATTGAGTAAGTAAGAGTAGCATTGGATTAGTACTGAGTTAAAGATTAAGCCGGGTTTATGGTTAACTTACCATTTCAGTATTATTAAAATTTGATGGCACACATTATCACTGTCGCCTTATACCACTGGGGCCAGAGCTGCATTGTTCTCCTCGGGTCGACGTGGAGTTTCCTCCGGTTTCCACTCACAGTCAGAAAACATGCTGAGGTACCAAATTGCCCATAGGTGTCCCCCCAAGCCTCCAACACTGGCTCCAGATTACCCCCCTCCCCCGCAACCCTGCATAGGACAAGTGGGTGGAGAAAATAGATGGATTTGCTGTGTGATTCATTTTGACTTTTTTGTTTTTTATTTAACCCATATGACAAACTGTTTTGTAAACATCCCTAAATTCATAAATTAGCTGACTAGCTCTTTCAGTATTTTAGCTGACCAGTCAAAGATTTAGGTTTTAAATGCTAAAAAACATTTTCTTTTTAGTGTCTGGCTGGGTGTATTGTACTGAATCACTGAAATCATTAACAAATCTGCCAAGCAGTAATTAAGATAAAAATTGGTGAGTCACAGAATGTATGAAGAGAAAACAAAATTCTGGATATTTAATATTTTCCAGTACAAGTGTGTTAGTGACACACAATGATGCCATGGCAACACAGTGAGCTCACAGGCTCTGGTACACTTTGATCGCCATGGATGTTTTGTAAAAATAGACATAGACCCACAGCAAGAAAAGATAAAAATATGTTAATTGGAAATAATATTAAACACATTGAAGTTTACAAACATAGGAACACAAGAAAAGAAAGATTTTTAATGGTTGCATTACAGTAAATGATTTAGCATGCAACTTCTGTGATGTGCGCTAGTCTGACTAGCTACCTGAGTGCTAACATCCAAGCGTGTCTGTCATTATAGCATTCAGGCAACCCTGGGAAAAGGCTGGAAAGTCACAATCTGCATGTCCACTACCAACTGATACATAAAAACATATAATTAATTTAGAAAAATTTATACAAATTACAAAATAACATTTCATGAATGCATAACATATATACTAAATAAAAACTACGTCAAGCAGTAAACAATTAAGTCTAACCTGATTAACTGAAACTCGGTGTGGGCGAAAGCATTACACTGTGACTTTAGGTCCAGAGTAAGGGAACTGGGTGCTTGATATCAATCAGAAATTCGGCTGAGGCGAGATACACAAGTGACCATGTGGTTCAAGGGAAAGCTAAATATAATTGAAAGAGTAAAGTTACACCAAGGGTGGGGGGGGGCGTGGGGGTGAGAGACGAAAGCCTGAAACAGATGGCAAAGCGTGCGGATTTAGCTACTGCCCCCCGGTAACGTTACAATGTGAAAAAGAGGACAGTAACAATGGAGTCATGAACATGGGGAAGTGTGCTGGGGTCCGTGCTGAGTGACGCCCTCCTGTGGCTCAGCAGCGGGTCGTTCTTGGGCCGGGTGGGCAGAGCTGACTCAGGGCAGGACCGTGAGTTATTTGAAGAGCACAGCACATACACAGCACATATTCACGCCAGGCAATATCAGGCCAAAATGTGTATAATTAGAGAGGGACAGCATAGGCAAATCCTATTTAAATTCTGTACATATTTTCTTCATAAACTCGCTTTCTTTCTCACAAACAATTAGCTCCTTTTGCACTTGTAGACCATACAATGACATCAAAGCAGCACAATCAAAGAAATGTAACTAACGTCTAAACATGACTTATAATTTATGAATGAATAAACTCTGCTGTACTGTAATTCAGATCCTGTTATGCACAAACATGATGTTTGTCATGCTTTTGACAGAACAATTAACTCATTGGCATTTCTGTGGCACAGGTCAGGTCGGGCCGGGGGGCATGCACTGGTGCAGTGTGTTGCCACACCCCCCACATGACTAAATGCCTCGGGATCCCGGCTGGCGACCCCCCCAGGCAGACACAGGGTCTGCTCCACCAGCACATAAAGTCTCACTGTGATAATTTGTTGCTGACTAATGAACAAAAATCTTCAAAACAAACGTCACAGCTGACCTTCAGTAAAAGAGCAAACAAAAGTCTCATCAGTATATTTCATACTCTTTAGTTTTTAGCTAGTTTTTAAGTTTACCTTCAGTAATTAAGTAATGAGATTAAAATGATTGTAGAGTGACAGAGATGAAGAAAGGCATTATAAATAACCAAATCGCAGTGCCCACCGCAGCCGCACTGGCGCCTGACGCTTAGGGAAGTCTGCTTGTAATTGCACGGTTGCTGCCTTGAATCCCTGACTAAATGATATCTGCTCGCTGCTATGTCACACATGTACTAAATGCAGAGCATGTGCTGCGCTGGGGTGTGTCACGGATGATAATTTATTACTGCACTAATTAAAGATGCTCGCAGAGCTGAGCGATGGGGAAAGGCACCGGTGACTGACCCTCCACCCTCATCCCCACCTCTAAATGGGTCTAAGTGTTTGGAGAAAGACGGCAGAGTTACAGTGCTCTTACATACGGCACCAGTCAAAAGCCAATGTATCCATCTATATAAATACAGCTGTCCAATACAGTTATTGCAATCTGATTGTTGGATAGCTTATTATATGTTCTTGTCTAATAAAATTATTTTTCTATAAAACGGTAAGATTTGGTATTCCAAAAACCTTTTTTCTAAAAATAGTTGCCGAAAAGTGGGGGGTAGACTAATAATCGGGGTGGTCTAATATTTGGACCAATATGGTACTTAATCCAAAAATGAATATATTCAGGTGAAACTAAGGTGAGTAAATGACCTACAATTTTCATCCATCCATCCATCCATCCATCCATCCATCCATCCATTTTCTATTTTCCAGAGCCCACCCCAGAGGCTACAGGCACAAGCTAGGGAACAACCCAGGATAGGGCGCCAACCCATCGCAGGGCACACACACATCAGTCAGTTACACATGCTCACCTCTGGGCAATTTGGTAAATGCAATTAACCTCAGCATGTGTTTGGACTGTGGGGGAAGCCAGAGTCTATAATGTTCATTCTGGTGCATATACCTTATGTGAAGGAAAGCATTATGGGTAATGTAGTGCTGCACTCTTGGGACAGAATGGGTAATGTAGTATTGCTCTCCTTAGTTGTATGGGCAGTACAGGGAGCAGCTGGGAAGCACAGCTCAGAAAGGAGCCAGGCGATTTTTGTACAACATTCAGGCTGAGCCTGCCGCTCAGAGGGCTGGAAAACCTCCCTCAGAAGCTGGTGAAGAACATGGCCAATTGTTCAAGAAGAAGAAACTCCATCCTTACTCTGAGTGCAGAGGTAAGAAGCTGGAGAGCAAAGCCAGCAGCACAGGGCTGTTCCTATATGTGTACATAACATCAGAGGCCAAAGCTAGGAGGCTAAGGAACTGGATTTGGGACAACCAACTTATCCCAGTGAGGATTCTTCTTATGTACCCCCTTGCCTCCTGAATGTCTGCATAGACACAGAGTGTTATGCTTTAGCATAGGAAAGAGCACAGGCCACAGCACGACCGTTTCTCCTGTGAGCTGTGGCATGCTCTCTCGTTGCACAGATTGTGTGGCGCGAATGCACAGGTATGTTGTGGAGAAACTGGGAGAAGACTGGATTTTCCTGGTGCTCCTGGGCATTACCATGGCCCTGGTGAGCTGGAGCATGGACTACGCCAGCACCAAGAGCCTGCAAGGTACAGTCCTCCTGCCTGTTTGTGAGCAGCGCCACGTAAAGGCAGCATTTGATCACACTGAGCCACAGCTGACTACAGTATGGCCTGATTGTGTGCTGTGCATCAGATTATATTGGCTGGTGGGTTTTAAGGCAATCCTTACCAAGCAACAATCATGCTTCATTCTCATTGCAGGACACACAACATCCATCCATTTTCCATAACCGCTTATTCCATATGGGTCGCGGGGGGTCCAGAGCCTATCCCGGAGGCAGGGAATAACCCAGGATGGGGTGCTAACCCATCGCTGGGCACACTCACACACCATTCACACACACATGCATGCATACCTATGGGCAATTTGGCAACTCCAATCATCCTCAGCATGTTTTTGGACTGTGGACGGAAACTGGAGTACCCGGAGGAAACCCCACGATGACACAGGGAGAACATGCAAACTCCACACATATGAAACCCGGGCAGAGACGTGAACCTTGATCCCAGAGGTGTGAGGCAACAGTGCTAACCACTGCACCACCGTGCCACACCGACACACAACATATAAGAGCTAATTAATATGCATTTGAGCATAACACCAGTGCAGCAGGCTGAGTGTGTAGGTACTTCGGAGCGTGCAGTTATACCACATGTCTGTCCTACAGCCTCCTCTGTCTCTTGTCGCCTCCCCCAGTATATAAGTGGATGTACAGTGAGCTGAGATGGAACGTGGCCCTGCAATACCTGGTCTGGACTGCATATCCCATGATGCTCATCATCTTCACTGCCCTCTTCTGCCAGATGGTGGCGCCGCAGTCAGTTGGTGTGTACTGTGTGCATGGTCCCTGTGTGCTCATACCCAGCAGATGTGTGGCCCACCCTGGGCAGACCTGCTCTTCAGCCCAGCCCTTGAGAACCTGTGGACCACATTACAAAAAATCAGCGAATGAAAATGTTTCCCTTTGATTTAACATGTCGGGATTATAGATACGCATGTAATATGCTCTCATTTCATTTTTATAAATAGCTAATACCACCACTGTAACTTTGATCTGTAATCTCAATTAATGTAATAATGTTAGATATCTAATTAAACTGGATCACTCAAGAACGCATCTATGCAGCAGATGTTTTAATCCAAAGAGATCAAACTTTTTGAGAAAGCAGGGTCAGCTAGTCCCTTGAGCAATTTGGAGTTAAAGGTCGTGCTCAAGGGCCCAGAGGTGAACTTGCTTTGCTAAGTCTGGGATTTGAACTGGCATCCACCTGACCCCACCTAATTCTGCCCCTACCGCCAATACCAAAACACCAACCAGAAACCCAAGTCCAAAAATAGTTTTGTTTTTATTGTCATTGCCATGTATCCTCTCCTATCAAAACTGGGCAAAGGGGGAATATTTGAAATGTGCACTTTTTGAAACTGTAATTGGCACCACATAAAAGATTAGTTAGTAACTGATCAATATAATAACTGTTCAGCTCTGCTGAAGCAGGAATACCATGTGCACACACACTTAAATAAGGGATTAGATAGTGGCTGATGCTCAGTTAATCCGGCACTATGAGTGTGTTTAGCCCATATGCATTTCCATTCATGAAGTTGCCACCTTCATTTCTGTTCTTATGGTACTTGTTATGATCTGATTCTTGTACCTGGAACAAGGGAACCCTTCTAAAGCATTCACTGTGATGATGGGTACTGATGTCCAAGCCTTGTCCAGGAAATCACAGAGCTGCTGCGTCCTTGTGGAGTCGGCGTGTCACGTCCCCAGAGCTTCTGTGTCCTTGTGGAGTCGGCGTGTCACATCCACAAAGCTGCTGCGTCCTTGTGGAGTTGGTGTGTCACGTCCCCAGAGCTTCTGCGTCCTTGTGGAGTCGGCGTGTCACATCCCCAGAGCTGCTGCGTCCTTGTGGATGCGGTGTGTCACGTCCCCAGAGTTGCTGCGTCCTTGTCTAGTCGGCGTGTCACATCCCCAGAGCTGCTGCGTCCTTGTGGAGTCGGCGTGTCACGCCCACAGAGCTGCTGCGTCCTTGTGGAGTCGGTGTGTCACGTCCCCAGAGCTGATGTGTCCTTGTGGAGTCGGCGTGTCACGTCCCCAGAGCAGCTGCGTCCTTGTGGAGTCGGCGTGTCACGCCCACAGAGCTGCTGCATCCTTGTGGAGTCGGCGTGTCACATCCACAAAGCTGCTGCGTCCTTGTGGAGTTGGTGTGTCACATCCCCAGAGCTGCTGTGTCCTTGTGGAGTCGGCGTGTCACGTCCCTAGTGCTGCTGTGTCCTTGTGAAGTTGGTGTGTCACGTCCACAAAGCTACTACGTCCTTGTGGAGTCGGTGTGTCACATCCCCAGAGCTGCTACGTCCTTGTGGAGTCGGCGTGTCACGGGCGCAGAGCTGCTGCAGCCCTACGATCGCTCTTCTGTCCAGGGCGCTCCCCTGCCTTGGACCCTATGCTGCTGACGGGCGGCACACGCCAGGCCAGGACACCCTACACTGGGTCAGGGGCTGGGAAATTAAATGAATGGTTGTGATACAAAAATTCAATATTACAAAGAATATTAACTACAAATCATTGTATGAAGTGGTGGTACTGGTAATTTGAGTACAATTACAAAACAAAAAAACTGCGAGTTAATTTTAGAACTTGTGAATAAGCATAAGATTTCTAATGTTCTCCTGAAGGTTTTTGTGCTAGTTTCAGATAGGGTGGTGCGAAAGGAAGGCACCTTATGGAGATCGCTACGGCGTTTTGTCCTGTCTCCTCTGTCCCAGGTTCCGGCATCCCGGAGCTGAAGACCATCCTCAGAGGGGTCATGCTGAAGGAGTATCTCACTCTCAGAGCCTTCGTGGCCAAAGTCATCGGCCTGACAACCGCACTGGGTAGCGGGATGCCCCTGGGCAAAGAGGTTCCACTTACACCCTACCGTCCTACTCTGTGCCAAATTAAATGTACCATACAAACGCTTCCTGGGAATCACAGCTCATTCTAACTCCCGTTCCTTAAATTTGTAGCTGGGGATGCATGAGTTGTTCAAGCTAAATGCCTTCTGACAGTATGGGAAGATGACCGATCTCTCTGTGTGTGTGCGTGCAGGGCCCATTCGTGCACATCGCCAGCATCTGTGCAGTGATGCTGAGCAGGCTGATGTCCGTCATCTCTGGCGTGTACCAGGTACGCAGCCCTGAAGCCCAGGGGCTCCATCACGCTGTACAGCTTCTACATGTCATCCATAAGCATGCTGTTGCTAAACTGGATCGGACACCAGCCAGAGAAACGCCAAGGAGCAAATAAAATCAAACAAAAGACAAGGATCCATTGATATGAAATGTGAATTTAACCAGAACGAGTGTCTGCTGTCTGTTTTTTCCAGAGCGTAATTCTGCAGCACGGCTCAGCACTGCATTTTTCTGTCTTGATTCCTAGTCATTCTCTCAGCAATCAGTGCTTTTACATTTATGAGGCGCCTTTCACCGTAACTTTGGGCTCTAAGAGGATCGCGGTGACATACCGACGCCGTCGGCTGTTTTCCCGGGACACATTAGCAGGATCAGCACTTTCCATTTGTTTATTATTTCTTGTATTTCGGCTTTTTCTGCACATAAGGCTGCACAGGAATATGCTGTGTGTTCACTACTTTTGATCTTCCTGTCTTCCTCTGTAGACCATTTGACTCATCACTCCTCTCTTTCCTCCCTCATGCTCTCCATTCCCTCCATCCCTTCTTCATCACTCCTCCCCCTCCTCCCTCATGCACTCCTTTCCCTCCATCCCTTCTTCATCACTCTTTATCAATCCTCTGCATCCTCGCTCCCTCCTCACTGCTCTTCCCCTTCTTCCCCTCCTCCTTACCTTATCACTCGCTTTCCTCCTTTTTGCGCACCCTTCCATTCATTTTATGCCCCCCAGAACCCCTATTGTTACACAGACATCCTGACGGTGGGCTGTGCCGTGGGAGTCGGCTGCTGCTTTGGTAGTCCTCTGGGAGGTAAAGCACCCCGAAAAAAATCATCCTGTTCTCCTCCTCGGTGTCTCTCCTCATGGAGCTTGCCTGTCGTACGGCTTTATTCCATTTTCTTTATTCCATTCGGAAATGTTGTTTCTGCTAGTTTTGGTCCCTCTCTCCTGTTTCTCCCAAAGATCCTCCAGCTCCACACTCCATGAAGTGTCTCTCCCTCTCTGTCTACCAGGGGTGCTGTTCAGTATTGAGGTCACGTCTACCTACTTTGGCGTGAGGAACTACTGGAGAGGCTACTTTGCTGCTACTTTCAGTGCATTCATATTCAGAGTTCTGTCAGTGTTTAACAAAGATGCAGGTGAGCGAGATTAGAAGGCCAGCCATCTACTGACCTTTCTCATATAGTGAAATGTGGTTACTGGTCATTGTGTTGGTGATCGGTAAATTTTCCTCCGTGTTAGAATCTGTCTCTGCCCTGTCCTGTTTTTCATTTCCCTGTTTGGCCCACAGCTTGAGTCCTTTGTGATTGTTAAGGACCCACACCTGTTCCTTGTTATTCCCAGCCTTAGTGTTTGGTTTTTTGTCAATGGCTAGCCCCTGTGTCTTGTTTAGTCCTGGTTACCTGTGTATATATATGTCTGGCTTTGCTCTGTTCTTTGTTGGTCACAGTATGTGTTACCCACCAGTAGTTCTATGATTGTTGTAGGTGTTTTGCTCGTGGTCCCTCTGCATCTCCTCATATGTAGTTCCAGCCCTTGTTTATCCTCGTTTAACCAACCTACCTTTGTTTTGACCTCTCCTGGTCCCTTTTGTATTCTTGTCCGTTTGAGTTCAGTAAAGATCACGTTTGTTATAAGCCTCACTGAGGATCGTCACTCCTTCCCTGCGTCTTCTTGTGACACTATGTGTATTTACTATGGTGTACACCATAAACACTAACTCTGCAGTGCTGTGTGTCATTGCTTTGTCTGAAGTTAAACACCCAGATGTTTAACTGTATATCAAGTGAGAATCTTAAGAATCAGCTAAATAATGTACTATGTTCTAGCTAATAAATGCTGCTGTTGTTACTTATTCGCCACTCATTCCAATGAACACCTCTTCTCCTGATGTCTCCCTCCAAGTCACCATTACGGCTCTCTTCCGCACAAACTTCCGCATGGACTTCCCCTTCGACCTCCAGGAGCTCCCTGCTTTTGCTGTTATAGGGTAAGAAAATGGTCTTTAGATACATTTAGAGCCTAGCAAACCTGAACATGGAGAAAATTCTAGGAATTGAGCAGTAAATAGAAATCTGTGATGTTTTCCGCTACAGTCACGCAAAAGCCCACAGAACGTTATTTTAGGTGAGATATTGTCTTGTGGGGCACTGGAAAGCCTGTTGAAATAGACGATGCGTCTTCAGGCCTGATTGGGTGTAGTTGTGTATCAGTGCTTATGGATTGGGGGAACTTGAGCAGATCACATTGATGTGGAATTGATGTTCAGGTTTATTTGAAAAATCAGTTTAAGAAAAAAAACAAAGAGCTAACTACAACTGGAGAATGAATCATTGTGTTCCTGCAGCATTTGCTGTGGATTTTTGGGTGCCTTCTTCGTGTACCTGAATCGCCAAGTGGTGCTGCTGATGCGAAGACGGAACACTCTGACCAGCTTCCTGACCAGGCAGTGAGCAGGATGCGTCTGCTTATACACACCAGTGTGACGCTCTGATTAAGCCAGGCATTCACAGATCTGTACAGATCCTCTACACCAGGCATTCACAGATCTGTTCAGATCCTCTACGCCAGGCATTCACAGATCTGTTCAGATCCCCTACACCAGGCATTCACAGATCTGTTCAGACCCTCTACGCCAGGCATTCACAGATCTGTACAGATCCTCTACCCCAGGCATTCACAGATCTGTACAGATCCTCTACACCAGGCATTCACAGATCTGTTCAGATCCCCTACACCAGGCATTCACAGATCTGTTCAGACCCTCTACGCCAGGCATTCACAGATCTGTACAGATCCTCTACCCCAGGCATTCACAGATCTGTACAGATCCTCTACACCAGGCATTCACAGATCTGTACAGATCCCCTACACCAGGCATTCACAGATCTGTACAGATCCATTGCACATTTATTCATTTATTAATTTTATTATGGCATGTTTCTACAACTGCATTTATCTTTTCCTTTAATGTCACTCTTTTCATTTCCCAGCCGACTCGTCTATCCAGGTGTGGTGGCATTTTTGATCGCCAGTCTAACTTTTCCCCCAGGATTTGGACAGTTTTTTGCTGGAGAGGTTAGCGCTTGTTTGTTCATTTTCTTAAACTCTGTTCCATTCAGTTTATAGTGCAGCTTTCATTCCAAACCGAGTGGTGCATTATAACTGCCATAGAGCAGTTTACTGTTGGTCCACATGGGGGCAGTCAAGGCAGCATTTTGCCTCTAAAAAAAGCTTCAGTAATTAACATGCCATCCAGGGTGCCGCCTCAGATCCCTCCAAACTCTGCACGATCCTCACATGGGCCAAACATCTCACTCCTGCGGGCTGGATTGGGCCTGTCAGGGAAGCCAGCTTAACAGGACGAGGGACTGGAAGATGCAGGGATGGATGGATGTCTGTAAAGTCACTCGTGTCAACTGAGTAATTTTAAACTTATATACACAGCTACTAAAGTCAGCAAAATTGTAATAAAATGACAATGATAATTGGTTTGCTGCATTTGGAAAATGAGACATTGTATATTTTATGATTTGTGCTTCAGTTGACCTGTGTTGTATAATGAATGTGTCATATATTATTGTATATCATCTGAACTTCATGACATCAGAGTATTTGAGAGACTTTCCCTTAGTGTGGGAATCAAGGTGGAGTCAATATAAACAGCAAAATGAAGCGTTATTCTGTTATTTAACATGTCAGAAGTGTGGCTCCCACCAAACAACCTGTCAGTTACATGTAAACGAAATATTTACCCCTCGTGGAAATGTAAGGGTGATGTCTAAATAGTGAATTGGCTTAAGTATTGCCAGCTGGTAAGACTGGTCATTTTAAACCCACTGCTGGCAAAATATCCAAACGGTTGGTAATTAAGAAAGCAATGGACAATTGCTTCTAGTTTTTTTTAATTAAGAGAAACCAGTGAGAGCATTGCTGTGGACAGCAAACTCATACAGTGGCAGTCGGAGGGGGCAGACTCAGCACCCCGGGTGAAGGAATGTCAGCCTTTCTCAGACCCCCCAGCCAGGCCTGATACACGCCTCACAGGGGTAAATAGGCAAAATACCACTAGAGCATATGTTTTTATACACCTTTCCGTTGATTTGATCGACTAGGTTGTGATTGAGGACTGCTCAGCACATATATTCCCTTGTAACAATCCCACATTGCTTGTACCTGGAAGCATATTATAGCTCCACTGAAGCCAGTTATCTCTTCTGGCCTTAACCCCCCCCCCCCCGCTGCCCCCAGCTGATGCCTAGGGAAAGTATCAATTCCCTCTTTGACAATTTCACCTGGTCCAAAATCTGGGGCTCCCCAGTGCCTGCTGCTTTGGGCAGATCGGCTGCATGGCTGCACCCTGACGTCAACATCTTCATCATCCTGGTCCTCTTCTTCACCATGAAGGTACACCGACACAAAAACACCCCCCACACACCCCCCCATCGGCGTGTGAATGAGGTGGCTGAGTGGGGACGCCAGTGGGCTGCCTGTCTGTTTGGGGAGGCTATGCCTGTGATCGGATGGTCACGAGTTTGAATCCTGGGGTGAGCAGAGTCGTTTTGCTGTTGAGTGTCACTGTGTGCCCCTGCTTTCTGATGAATGTGCGCCGCTTTGGTTAGAAGCCGCTGCTCCATAAGTGAACGGATGTGCTTATGGTCAAATAGCCGTCTGCTTACGCCCCGCGGTGGGGGTGTGTTGGTATCCCATAATCAGCTACTCCGCATATAAGCTCCCCCTGTAACCCCAAAAAAGGCTAAATCCTGAGCCAGCTTAGCAACCTAGACCATGAGGGACGTGCTACAGCATGTCAAATAAACATTAATGCCATCCGTGTCTGCAATAATATATGCATAAATATATTCACTCATTATTCACAACCCACTTTTTACACACTGTCAGAATGGTACCTTGACCCCAGTGCCCGAGCTTTCATGCATATTCACATGACTGTAATGCATATGTAACTTTTATACTCTTTACGGATTTCTTTATGTAGATTATTCCATATTTTTACAAAATCTTGCAAAATCAATCACTTTGGAAAACAATGTGTTTTGAACTAAAATAAAAAGTCAGGTTGTGCACAGAGTAACAACTCAAATCAGGATTATTGGGGGGCAGGAATGACTATTGTTAGAGAGAATTGTAAAATTCAGTGGTTAAAACAAGCCAGTGCAGCACTGTTAATAATGCATTCGGTTCTTCTGACATTACGATTAAAATAAACAACCAAAACATAACTATACTTAATGTATTAAAGAAAGACTTTGTTCATAAATAAGCAGTAATAAAATTATGCTCGCATACAGAAAGAAGTTTTATTTACTAATTAAATAGTTAAAAACCATTTACACGTGATGGTATCTGTGTCAGATTTGGGCTTTTCTGCAGATGTGACAGTCATAGAAAAACAGATCATACATGAAACCGGAAAGATCCAGAGCTCAATGCGCTCACCAAGTCCCGAATCTTAGTGTGAAGTGCTTTATACAGCTTTCTACTGCATCTTTCTCCCTAAAGGAGCCATTTTTATATTAATATGTTAATATGCATGTCAGCACTAATATATTGACCTAATCTTTCAGTTTTGGATGTCAGCTGTTTCCACTACGATGCCCATTCCCTCCGGCGCCTTCATGCCTGTCTTCATACTCGGTAAAACTGAGTCGTGCAGCTGACTGATGACCTCAGGGAGGAGATGCTAATGCTATGCGGGTCCTGGGGCCCTGGCATATAGCTGGGCTTACAATGGAAACTGCAGCTGCCGTGTAGCATTAAGTGGCTTGCATGACTGTGCCCCCTGTCTGTCCTTTCAGGTGCTGCCTTCGGCCGATTGGTCGGAGAGATAATGGCCACTCTGTTTCCCGATGGGATCCTGTTTGATGGGATTGTGTACAAAATCCTTCCAGGAGGCTACGCTGTCATTGGTCAGTCACCTATCTCCCTTTGCTACCAGGCCATGCCCAATGTTCCATCTCTTTTGTCTTCTCTATCTTCTTCACATTGGCTCCTGCCCCCACTTTTGTCTTCATGCCCCTCCCAGGAGCAGCGGCACTGACGGGAGCTGCGACCCACACCGTTTCCACCGCCGTCATCTGCTTCGAGCTGACAGGCCAGATCTCCCACATTCTGCCCATGATGGTGGCTGTGATCCTGGCCAACATGGTGGCTCAGGGCCTACAACCGTCGATCTATGACTCTATCATCCAAGTCAAGAAATTGCCCTACCTGCCCGAGTTGGGCTTTGGACACTTCAGGTTTGTTCTTTCTTTCTGCTGGCAGCTATCTGTGACACCAGGCCAGAGTTCCAAAAGGTTAGAGGCTGGTGTTGGGGGCTGCTGTTGGGGGCTGGTGTTAGAGGCTGTTTTAACTCTCTTCTTTCCTCTTGTCTCGCAGTCATTACAATATATTTGTGGAAGACATAATGGTCAGGCGAGTGAAATTCCTTTCATCACAGTCAACATACAGAGAGCTGAACCATCTTCTGCAGTCTACTTCATTCAAAACCATCCCCCTTGTTGAATCAAAGGGTAAAAGCACACCGTTTCCTGCTGAGGAAACTCTACTCATCCTTCATAAGCTGAGGCTCTGAGATCGCCACAATCGCAATAAGCCCGAGTCCTCAGCTAGAATCACAATTAGCCCGAGTCTTTAGCCACAATCGCAATAAGCCCGAGTCCTCAGCTAGAATCACAATTAGCCCGAGTCCGTAGCCACAATCGCAATAAGATCACATTCTGTAACATTGCAATCACACTGATGATTACTGTATGTATTGAAATTTTCTATCAATAACACAAACAGAACCATTTTCTGTTAAGGTGATTCCACAATATAAAGCGTCTAAATGAAGAGACAAGCAAAACCATGTATGCTAAGAGCAGACTTCATGTTTACATTTGTAGACAAAAGTATGACATTATGTAACGCTGTGTCTCAATGTGATGCCCTCAGAGACCATGACGCTGCTGGGCTCCACAGAGCGGTCTGAGCTGGAAGCTCTTCTTGATTGGTGGCTCTCTGCCGAGAGGCGTCTTCTCAGCCAGTGCCTGGGCCTTCAAGGCCAAAGTGTGGGCCCCAGGACCAGCATGGAAGCGTGTGCTTCTGTAGACAAAGACGCTGGAGATAGCAGTGGAATCAAGGTTTGTGAATGCAGGGTGGGCAGTATTCCCCTGAGTCATGCCTGTGTGCTGTGCTGAGTAACGCCCCTTTTCTGTGGTAGTGATAGACTGAATTCTTACCTCAGACATATAATTACAGTGTATCTACTCGTCCGTCTTCCACTGCTTATCCTAGTCAGGGCTGCAAGTAATTACTGTATATGTTCAATTTAAAATGTAACGCTTTTATTAATTTTTTGCTTAATTATACTTCTGATTCCCCAGAAAACCCCTGTACCAGAGGAGAGAAGTGCCCCCACAGCCATTAACGCCAGGGACCCTCCTTTGAATTACATAGCTGCAGGTGTGATTATGTAACTAAGGGCAAATATCGCTTATTAGGGATGGTGATACCGTGTGAAAGGACCGTAACGTTTATAACATAAATTCTTTTTTATCACCTGTCTATAATTTTCTTTGCCAGACAAACGCCCCCTACAGGCAGTGAGGAGAACACTGCAAAGTTTATTTTCTTCTTCCACAGACAGGCAGACATATGAACACACAGAGGTATGCCAGCCGAACACATAACAATGCATCATTTTCATGTATATGATTTTTCTATGGTTCCTGTTTTTATAATGCAGAATGCCAGTATATTCGCATTTGCCTTGTTGACTGCGGGACGGAGCAGCCATTGTACTTTTTGTTTTATTACCATGACCACCAGATGGCGCCAAAATGCATTTATAGCTGTTTTCAGTTTCGTTGTCCTTGACATTGTTTTACAAAACAAATATTTATACTAAATAAGCACTTTATATAATACATCATAGATTCACTATTTTTGATAAATTATCATGTGGGTTTTTTTAAATCTATACCATTGTACAGACAGTTATGTATACATTGTACAACCCATTAAATGTGACCGAGTGACTGACTGTTAAGGAATCGGTCAACCAATCATGCCTAGATCACTGTTTTCAATCTTGTTTATACTTTATATTTTGCTTTTATTCTGAGCAGTAATTTCACAGTACTAGGTTTTATTATACTTTTATATACCTGTTATGACAATCTTGTAAAAAACAGGTATTAAATTTAAAACAGAAACATGTAATGCCCCTTGTTTTAACATAATAGTCTGTATATAATGTGGTTGATTTGATCACTTTACATATATATGAGTAATTTTATGAACAGTTAACATGAAAACTATAAAGATAATTTCATAATTTCAAAGTAATTCAGTGATTATTTTACCCAGTGAAACCATTAACTGGGAAGATATTTAATTAGATGGTTTACGGTGTGTTGTAGATTTCAGCCTAAAGGTAGCCCTTGATTTTATGTGAGACCCACTCAGGGAGCAGAGATAGTGAAGCAGTTCTAGCTGACATTAATTTTAAAAAGACCTGGCGGTGACAGGTCCTTTTGGTTACAACGCTAGTAGAATAGATGATAAGATTTGATTGTACCCCTAAGAAAAACATTCTCTGAATAAAGAAGTGGCTGAATAAATGGCCATGCTAGCACACAGGCGTCTGCAGTGACACACAACCTCCCTGCAAGTTCAGCAAACTGCTTATGCGTGACTCTCTGTCTGTCTGTGACGTGGTGATATACTCATCCCAGTTCTCTGTTGCTCTCTGTGTAGGTGCCTGCTTCTCCTGAACCTGTGGATACAATGTCTCCAGAGGAGGTGATATTTTGTCTGAATACCTAGTTGAATGTGATGTTTAACTAGTCATTGGGATTTTCTGTGTCATTAACTCCATAACCCTATTCACTCTAAATGGCTGAGGAAGATCAAGGCCTGGGAAGAGACTGAACTGGACAAGCCTATAGCCATTGAGCAGGTGCACGTTGATCCCTCACCCTTCCAGCTGGTGGAGAGGACTACACTGCACAAGGTGCGTTCAGCCACTCATTTATAGCAAGATGCCTTGTGCTTAAAGGACTTTTGATTCTTGTGTTAACGGTGTGTTGTTTAGATTGTTTAGTTTTAAATTTTGTGCGTACTTACTTGTAAATGGCCTTGAATTCTCTCGCATCTTATATGTTATGCCATGGAACAGCCACCAAAACGAAGTCCCTGCATGAAGATCTTTCTGCTTTTCTGATTCTGATTCTGATTCTGATTCTGATCATCCACGGGAGTAACGGTGTGCCTGTGTCTGTGACAGACTCATACGCTCTTCTCCTTACTTGGCCTCAGCCACGCTTACATCACCGCGGCTGGGAAGCTCGTCGGAGTCGTGGCGCTGAACGAGGTGAGTGAGGCCACGGCTTCCCCTCTTCCCCTCCTCCTTTACTTCCTGTCCATCTTCCTCCACAGCCACGTGGTCTCGCTCAGCACAGACACAAGCACTGCATGTGGACAAAAATGCAATAACTATTGTGGCAATAAGTTACTGCTTTTCCAGCACAATATCTCAAGCTTCTGGTTTATTCAAACTTGATTTGTTGTCGAAACTGCACTCCTGTGAATTTCCGGAGCCACAAACTCAGCTTCTACAGCTGAGGGACACTGTGACGGGACACTAGGTCACCAGCCCAGCGTTTCAGGTGCTCCTCCGTGGTTAAGTGCTTCTCGTCTCCATGCCCCGAACTCCATGCAGTGCGAAGGCTGTATGTTACAGACACGACGTACACAGGATTAATCTTTATGATAAAAGACCAGACGGGCTTTCTCTGTCTCCCTGCTCTCCATCAGCTCTCATTGCTCTGGTCTCCATCTCTTCCTTCCAGCTACAGAAAGCCATCGAAGGCTCCACCCGCAGCGGGGTGCATCTGCGCCCTCCTCTGGCCAGTTTCAGAGATTCCCGTCGCAAATCTACCAAATCCCATCAGCCACCTTCCTCCCCGGTCCTGTCCACACTGCAAGAGAGAGACCCGAAGGTGTGGATAGAAGGAGGGGAGGGAGGAGCAGAAAAGGAGGGAGATGAGGAGAAGGAAGATGAGGGCAGCACCAACACACAGGTCTCCATAGGTTTGTCATTGCTGCACCCTGAACTACAGCTAGAGGGCGCTTTTGACAACATAAGTGATGAAGAGTGCATTTAAAGCAGGGTCAGTCGTTTATATGGGAATAGTGCCTAACGATTTATACAGACAAGGGTTTCTTTGTTATTCTTGATTTCAGGTTAGTTATTCAAAAATGTTTGGATGCAGTTTTAACTTCAAACCGCTTGTCCGACAATCATGTCAGCTAATAATTCAAGGAAATCCACTTTTGATTACTTTGATTGTAACTTTATGCAGCTCACACCAACTGCTAATTATAATCTCTGATGGATTTTAATATTTCACAATCTCAGAGTCTCTGCAGATAATGTTATTGATTTTACAGCTTGTAATTCACTTTTTTTAAGAAAATCTGTTACTAACAAACACCTAAACAAATAATTTCATGACCCCCCCACTCTCTGACGTATTCCTATCTGTGCTTTTTCACTCTACCTGAAACTTACTTTCTGAATGTGTGTCATGTATCGGGCTATTCTGATCCTACACCATATGGACAAAAGTATTGGGACACCGGGCCATCACACCTACAGGAACTTGTATGACACCCCATTCTAAATCCATAGGCATCAATATGGAGTCGGTCCCCCCTTTGCAGCTGTAACAGCTGTCACCCTT
>JAAGVU020000045.1:16871546-16881574 GCA_011763525.2 Mormyrus iriodes
CAGAGTTGTTAAAATCTTATCTAGCTCTGATTTAAAGGAACCCAGGGTTTTAGCCTGCGCTACACTAGCAGGAAGACAATTCCATACTCTAACTACACGCTGTGTAAAGAAGTGCTTCCTCAAATTTACTTTAAAATCTTCTCCTGCTAATTTCCACTCATGGCCACGAGTTCTAGTATTTAAACTAATAAACACTCACTGAGCTCTTCAGAATGACCCGTTCTTTCACAAATGTTTGTAACCCTGTCTGCATGACTAGGTGCTTGATTTTATACACCTGTGGCAAAGGGTCTGAATGAAATGCCTGAATTCAGTGACTAAGGGGGCTGTCCCAGTACTTTTGTCCATATAAAAAAGTGTATGTACGCAATCCAAAGATACATCAGCAGCACAAATAAATCAATAAACCAAATGAGAAGTTGCCCATGGCAGCTTTTAGCCTCTTAACACCGTGTCTTTATATTGAGAGCCTGCCTGTCTTTCAGAAACATGCCTTCCTTACATGAGCTGTGATTTCAGCGGCACGGTGAGCTATTCTTTTGTGTTACACAATGTTTCTAACGTCAAACAGGAATTTCAGGATCAGTTAAACATATTAGAAACATCACAACTCAGCTGTATTGGGAAAATTTACCTTTGTGTTTCTGTTGACTGGGAAAACTGCCCCAGAAACCTGATTAATGTTGCCAGGCTTTGAGTGGGGATGTTAAGACCAGAGGGCAGGGGTACATACAGGGTTAACTGCCAGCATTAAAAAGCTGCTCTGATTATTTAACTTGGCATTTCTGTAAAAAAACCTTTAAAAAAATTCCCATTTTACATAAACCCAGAAAAACTTAATTCCTTTGTTAATGATGAAATATTAGAACAAGCGATTAGTTTTACATGAGCATGCTTTGTGGATTTCAATTCAAATACAGAATAAAAAGGAAATGACCAGAGGAAATGGGTTTGAATTAAGGTCACTGTACTGTATTGCACTGCTTATACTGATACCACTGGAAACAGAACTGCATTTTCTATATACATCGCCTGTAGCATTAGTAGTTTTATTTGCTGCATTTCATAAAAATGTATGTGCAGTATTTTGAAGTGTGTATTCTGTGCTTTAATTATATAAAGGTTTTATTGTCCTTGGTAAATGTCCACGCGTGCATTAACTGATATGATTCTTTGCATCAGCCAAATATTAATTATCTATGTTCATTGAGTATATCCTACATTTAATAATTGCTAAATAATAGGTTGTACTTTGGGATTTTGAAGTGTGGAAAAGGCATTTTTGGGAAATGCTGCAGTCAGAAAGCATAAGAACATGAAGGTGGCATCGTAACACGCAAAAAATGCACGTACCAGATACACACACAGAGCGAATAACATCTCGGATCAAATGTGCTTCTGAAAATGATCATTTCGGTGACGTGTCATACAATATTTTGAGATTTTAGACAGGCTGGAGGGCACAATCGAAAGGACAACAGATACTCAGATTTTATTGCTCAATGGAAATATTTTTATTTTTCCAAATAATTGTTAAATGTGTATGATTGCATGTACAAATATTTAAATTCTGGCACAAATATATTTCTGCATGCAGACCTTGATGCACAGTCTATGAGTGAAACGATATGCTTCTTTGTCGTAACCCTGAAACAAATGAAAGTTGCTTAAATGGTTAAGCACCTCAAATAAAAAATAAAACACAAAACATTAAGACATATTTCAGGATGTACTTTTACTGGTTATACGAAAAATAGTGCATTGTTTTGATTCATATGTATATTGTTGGCAGAGCTGAGGACGGCCGCTGAGGGGCCTCGCAAGCGCGCGGCGGCTGCCCTGCTTTACGCCGCCATTCCTGTTTCTGAGCTTTCTTCCAGCTCAGCTGCATCTGCTGTAACCTGTTTTGTGTCCTTTTCACGATGTCTGCATTTTCAAGGTCATTTCCAATATCATCTGCTTCAGTCATTTATTAATCATGGATACTGGTCTCTGTTTGAATGCATAAAACGCTCAGGTTTTTCAGTCTCGGGGAGGGGGTCGGTGTCACTCGATTGGTGGAGATTCTGATGAATCACCTGTCCGTCTCTCTGCCAGCAGACAGTCAGCAGTTGGTAGTCACAGCAACAGACCCATTTTCTGCAACTTTCTCACCCACGGGCTGTATGATGCAGGAAGTGATGTTGAAACCCCTGCGCTCGCTCGATGACTCGCCAGGTGCCTCTTCGGGGCTGCGCTTCGCAGTCGTGTTTTCATGCCTAGCCTGAGGTGGGGCCAGCGTCTCAGACTCCAGCTCTGCACACAGTGTCTCCTCCTCCTGGAGGTATGGGAATTCAGAGGCGACCAAGACGGTATGAGGGAACCTATGCATGATAATATTCATCCCAAAGGGAAAAGGCGGTACTGACATGCAAATAAAGCATATAATAATTACATTTGTTGATATGCTCGCGGAGTGCGGATGAGGCCCAGCGATGGTGTTTTCCTTATGAAGCCCTACTGTGTATCTACTTCTCTTATTCTGCCCTATAACTTGTCACAAATGACTCTATTTTGGTTTTTCCAACATAGTTCGAAATGGTAGCTTTCAGTACAGACACGCCTCACCTTGGTGTCCTCGTCTTCCTGTCGCTCCAGTAGGTATTCACTTTCTGAACCTGGTTCCTCTCCGCCTATGGCTGCAACAGTGCCATCCACTGTAGGCGTACTCACATTTTCACACTGATTGGCCCTCGTATCTGCCACTCCCCACAAATTAACCAGTGGGGGAAGAGTAGGCGGAGGCAAGCTGTGGATTGTGCTGTTGGGCGTGGCTTGCAGGGAATGGCAGGGACTGTGAATTCTGTGCTCCAGGGACTAAACCAAACAAATGCAAGCATGGCATTCATTATATCATTTTATATTAAATGAGAGTTGAAGCTAAGTTTGTTTTAAGCAAAGCAAATGATGCATCTCACAAGGGTGCATCGATATTTTATCTGTAATCAGAAGTATTTAATGGCACAGAGGGAACTACTTTGTCATAGTGTTTAAGCAGACTTTCCTCTTTAAACAGGCACTTCTGAAAGCGGGCAAATCCACAGGCTAATGCAGGCCAAACTAATAAATAAAGTGGGACGCAATAAAGAGGATTTGTTCTGCACCTGCTGTTGGTACTGCAGGAGCTGATGGTAATGCTGGATTTGCTGCAGCTGGTGTAAATGATTTTGTTGTGCCTTGAGCTGCTGTTGTAAGGGGGTAGAGCTTCCTTCATAACCCTCGTATGAGGCCCCGTCAGCCACGACGTGGGAGCCGGCAGCCGGCGAGCCCACGCCGGAAGGGTCGCTGCTCACCGGCTCCCAGCCATCCAAGGAGGAGAGACAGTAAAGGCCCTGGGAGACATAGGTGTGGGGCCACACCTCGGCTGAGGAGCCATGTAACATCTGGTCTGAGGAAAGCAGGGAAGAGCGCACGCTAGCACACATTAGCACACGCTAGCACACATTAGCGCACGCTAGCACACATTAGCACATGCTAGCACACACCAGTGCTAGCAGCTATTAGCACACAAATCCACTCCGAGCCGAGTCAGTTTCATGTCTAACACGCTGTGTATAAGGCATTTCAGCATACATATCCCAACTGCAGATTTTTGTACAACTTGTGCCGGAAACAAATATGGAATTTATTACAGGAATTCCCCTTTCTAACCACATTGTTGTTGTTATAATGATATAATTACTCATTTACTGTGTGTTATTGCTGTCAATGTAAAATCAGTAATGACTTTATAAAATGGGCTGCAGGTTGGCACTGATGTCTCACACTGGTAGGCCTGGAGGTTTAAGTTGTCTGGGTGGCGTCTGCATGATCTCCCTGGAATACTGGCTTCCTCTGGGTCTCACAGTCCATAGATGTGCAGATCTGTTAACTGGCATCTATAAAGTGCCCTCGTGCTGCAGAATGCAGACTGGCATTCCCTTTAGATCACAGCCCCCCGCCCCCCCCCCCTTGGAATATTATTTGATTTGAGACCATATTACTGCCTTTCTCTTCTGCTCTATGGTTCAGCTATTGCACGCCGATGGATCGATGGCCTAAATGTGTGCGGCAGAGTAACCAGTATTTTAGGCTGTGTGTGTCTCAGTAATTTTGTTGTCCAGCATTTTATTAGAGGAGATAATAAACCTGTGCACACCCAATAATGTGATTCTTGGAATATACTGTATATTTTGAGGCTAAGTGAAACAGTGCTGTTCACTTGGCGCCCTGGTACCTCTGCTAGTGACGCTGTGCTGGTTGACCTCGCTGAGCTGGGCGGCACTGCCAGGGTTAGACCCCGCGCAGAAGCTCTCTTCGTCCATGGAGTTCCAGGCCAGGAGGGTAGCCTCAGAGATCGCAAACTGCTGCATGACCCCTGCGGGCGCAAAAGAGGATCAGCCTTCCTAACACACGTTTATGCAAGCTGTGGCTGAGACGGCTGCGAATAAAGACAATACGGCCAACCCTTTTTGCTGTCAAACTTGCCACTTTGAACAAAGTACACAAGAAAACAGAGAAAATGATCATAAATGTTGGCTTTAAATTCAGAAGTAACAGCAGGTTACTCAGTTTAAGAAATAAGTAAGTGTAAATATGTAGGTATAGGTGTACAATATGCCAGTAAGACGAGACAATGCCACACTAATTAGACTGGAGAGTAATTATGAGGTGGAGTGACAGTCAGCACAGCGCTCAGCATGTTTGCGGTTCTCCGGCTCACCGGCTGCAAAGCGAGCCTCCTTCTCTCCATCACTCAGGTCACTGTAGGCATCATTTTCCAGCCGTCTCTCCCTTTCACGATGCAAGTTGGCACGGCCTGCACCCCCCTCCGGCCCAGCAGATGGTTTGCCCCAACTCTGCCACTCAATCATGTGAGCCACGCGGCCTTGGGCCATTGCAGTGGGCTTTGTTACTTTGTCCTTCATGGATCGCGTCACACCTAATGTTTTGACAGATTTAAAGGCAAAGAGAGATTCACTGAAGATTGGACTGAGAAGATACAGTGCTTATAAAAAGGATTTTGTTCTGATCTCACTGGACACACTACTCTGTCCTGGGTAATTCCTACTTTTCAGAATATAATGCCATGCAGTACTGATAATGCACCACACTCATTATGGGATATAGATGGTGATCAGACGACTTTCCGCTCCTTCTCTTTGCTGCATTTAAGAAAAAGTTCCTTGGACCATCACAGTAGCCATGTAATGTGGCGTATCAATGAAACAGCACTTCTCACCCCCCCATCAAGTGTGCGGGGCCTCGAAATAGAGCAACGGTAGCAAACATTATTAAGAATAATAAAGCAGACATGTATTTCCGTACAATAATCTCTTTCACCGTTTGACTGTCCACCCTTTAAATGCAGATAGCTGTGGGTGTTCTATACTGGTAATGCAACCAAAAAAAACGGTACTATGCAACTCTCTACAACTGCCACTTAACTCCTTCCATTTCTATTTATGTTCAGTTTAATATCACTTATCTTTTTTCCGAGGTGATTCAAAGTGAATCATATTTCCAGCTTAGCAGGTAAAACTATAGTGTAGCACAAGCAGGCCCTTCGGTACATGACGTCCCTCACATAGAGCAGGCTACACTGGTGCGGAGGCCACAGAATGAAACAGACAATGGTACAGTGCATACCACTTTCTACTAAATCAGTGTTTCCCAATCCAGTCCCCAGGGGCCCACAGTCGGTCCATGTTTTTGCTCCTACCGAGCTCCCTGCCAGACAGTCCATATGTTTGCTCCCTCCCAGCTCCCGGTAGGAGCAAAAACATGGACTGTCTGTGGACTTCTGAGGACCGGATTGGGAAACACGTTGCTAAACTATAGATATAACACGGTTCAAATATCTGGATTTTGCATGATCAGTGACACATGCTGTCACGTAATCAGGAATATTGACTGGGGACCATGTTGGCTCTGTGGGCTGGAGCCAGCATGGGGCTGTTTTACCGGGCACAGGACAGACACACACCTGACACACCTGACAGAGACGACTTAGCCAGAGCTCCAATCCCATAGGCACTGGAGTTTCGTTTCAGGCAAGGGATGATGCAAGTCGTGTCCTCCACAGACAGCTATATGGAGGCCAGAGGGACAAGTTTATGACAGCTGAATAAGGACAGAATGTGGGCAGGTGATGATCAGAGGAGGAACCAGAAGGATTCGTTTGTGCAGGAGGTGTAAAAGTGCATAAAGAAATGTAACCACATGGAAGACAGCAGTAATGAAAGGATGAATTACGTGAATTATGGCTGTTCCCATCTGGCCCAGGCCAGAGAGCGGCTTGCCATGTAAGGAAACTCACCGTAACCCGGCTGAGGATAAGCGCATGGACAATGAAGGGATGGGTGGATGGATGTGAGGAGACCCGTGAGAGGAAAAGAGGGGTGTGACATAAGATGTGTCTAAGATAAAAAATAAGCAGAAAAGATACGAGCAGTTTTAGTTTTAATAATTGACATGAAAACACATAAGTATCATACAGAGAAGCAGCTGGCTGTGTGATTATATATTTTCGCTATATGACATCAGTCTGGCGACAAAGGAAGTGCAGCATCCTATTAGTGGTGCTTTTCTCACAGAGGTGACTGCAAACAGACAGTGAGACTTTTCTCTCCTTCAGCTATGCAGTTTATGTTCAGACACAGACGTGGCCTCGCTGACTCACCGCAGCCTCGCGGCCTCGCAGCCTCGATCATTTTAGAGGCACAAAACCAACAGTACAAGCTGACTGGCCATAATGAAGAAGCATTACGTATAACACTGTTTATAGGCAATCAGATGACTCACTGTGTGCTTAAACAAAAGGTTCATCTATAAATAGAGGCACATCTTACTGGAACTGTCTGTTTGTATGACTCCAGCCTTCTAAAACTCTCATGTGACTTGAAACATAGGGAAAGTAAAGCTGTTATATTCTTACTATGAAATTATACTATCGAACTGCATAAGAAAGAGGAACCATTTGACTGTATGAATGGCTCTGGTTCATGTAGCTCATGGAAATGATGGATTATGCTTGCTGATGTCCATCCAATTTTTTGGGGCCTCCCATCAGGGATCAAGCATGCTGTCTCACTCAAACCTGGTCTGTGGAAGAAACAGGAGAGAGGATTATCTAGGGGCCTACCTGCTGTACATCCTGCTGCCCTGGAGCGGAGCCGGGCACTGCACGGGCAAGACGGAGATACAGAAGGAAGATCAAGGGAGTGGATTATCCCAACGACACAGATACACATGCTGTATTGTAGGTGTCACACGCTGCATTCCAGCCCCTTAACCCTCACACACAGCCGGATCACAAAGGGGCACATTCTACTCTCAGTTCCGGAACAAAACAAGAAGAGAACTTACTGTACAAGTGAATCCTGTGCTTATTATTTGCACATAATGCATACACGTTTATTTAAATAATGACTTTGGTACTCATAAGATTGTTTATGGCGAGACAAAATTTGCTGACATATATGCTAATTATAAATAAATATGTGTCCTACAATGCTATAATGCTTTTTGGGTGTTTTTGTTAGTGTCACTGTGCTCAGCAGTTCAGTTTAGCCAAGATTTCCCATAATTACTGTATGTCAATAGGACGTCTATTGCTGCTGTCCGCCAGCCGAGATGCTGAATGTCCCTGACAGTGAAATGTGATGGATGCATTTCCGTTCTGGTCAGAGCTGGGAACACTGTGGCCTGACATCTCAGGGGCTGGGAGTCTCCCTCCCACGGCTCCCCCTCCCTGCACTCTCACCGGCTTCCTCCAGGTATTTTGGGTTCCTCCCACAGCCCAAAACATCTTGGTAGATATACTGGTGTCCCCAAACTGCCTGCATTCCCTGGATTACCTGCTTCATTCCCTGCTTCATTCCCTGGATTCCCTGCTTCATTCCCTGCTTCATTCCCTGGATTCCCTGCTTCATTCCCTGGATTTTCTGCTTCATTCCCTGCTTCATTCCCTGGATTCCCTGCTCCATTCCCTGGATTCCCTGTTTCCAGGTACACCACAAGGCTGGACTGTACAAGTGATATAAAGGATGAAAGGATTTAAGCTTTAAAACAGCAAAAACTGAACCCCAGATTTCAGCAAAAATGGGTGACTAATTCAGCGTCATCACAGGATATCGCAGGAAGTGCAAGGTCCTGTATGAAATTTATTAACTACATTTATGCTTGGAGTGTAATAGTTCCTTGCATTATAAAATTATATACTGCAGTATTGTATTGCTTTCATATGAATCATAGTCAACTGTCATATAAATGATACCAACATACATAATACGCCAGGCTATCCAAATTAAGGCAGTGAACTTGAGCAGGGCTCTCTCAGGTATACTGTACACATCGCTTAGACAACAGCCCCATGTGAAACGCAATATGTAAGTAACCTATGATTCCCCCCATCTGCCTTCTACTGGCTTATCGCAGGCAAGGATGCAGGCACTTCGGAAAGAACACGTGTGGTGAAATCTGTGACTTTATGACTCATCAGAGGGGCTGCAGCATAGAGCTTCTCTATGGGATGCGTAGCGCTCTAGGAGACGCGGAATGCTGGCTAAACACCGGACTAGACACAGACAAAGGCACATACCTGGTCCATATCTTACATTTAGATTTACACATTATTGCATTTTGGTTAAATCATTAATTAATAAAATTGATAAGCGTTACTTTGTGCTTGAGAATGCCTGTCGGATTTTCTAACACTCTGTGTGGTATACGGTGGAAAGGCATTTGCCAAATAAGTCACTAATACTGACCATTTTGGCGAAGTAGCTACAAAGGGCAGGACATGCATGTTTTAACACAGAGGGAAGTGAGGGCTTAAGCATAATGACTTATGATTATTCAGCCCAAAAAAAACCCTGTTTGGGGTCATTAGTTGGGGATGCAGGAGACAGAATCACCACGAGGTGTAATCAGCACAAATAGAGGCCACACTCTCTTCTCCATCTTTGTCAAGCACTATCTAGGCAGGCATCGTTAGTCTTAGTCTTTTGATTAGTATTGTAACAAAAGATACGATCTAAGAAGCATCTTTTTCATGCTGTTCTCGCTATCTTTACAGGCTGGTGTCCGTTACAGAGAGTTACAGTCCCTCAGACTCAGAATCACTCCCAGCTCCTCTCTCTGCATTTGTGACATGCCTCTTCTAGTCCCCAATAATCTGTAAAAACTACACTGGGAGGGGGGGGTGGACTTTCTAAGCTTCTGACATCATGTCAGTGAATGTGTGTGTCAGTCTGTCTGTCTGTCAGCAGATTTAGCTAAATAAACACCAAAACGTACCTCATTACACAAACCTGTTCAGTCAGCAGCAGTAAAACAGACATATCCCAAAGATAAGGATAAGTGAAGGATGTCATTGACTACTAATAAACACAGAAAATAGGAAAATATTATAATTATGGCTATGGTTTGAGTATGTTCATGGAATTCAGGGAACTACTAAAATTATACTTGTATCACATATGAGCTGGTACCACCCCAGCTCTCCCATTGGCTGATACCAGGCCGGTCATCCCATTGGCCGGTACTAGTTCAGCCACCCCATTGGCTAATACCAGGCAGGTCATCCCATTGGCTGGTACCAGGCAGGTCATCCTATTGGCCGATACCAGCCCTCCCATTGACTAATACCAGGCAGGTGATCCCATTGGCTGGTGCCAGCCAAGCCCTCCCAACGGCTGATACCAGGCCAGTCATGCCATCGGACAGTACCAGCCCAGCCCTTTCATTGGCTCCACCACTGACGTCAACAGCAAAATGTTAATAGCTCACACAGAAGCTCCAAGCCCCAGATGGTGACATAAAAGGATATTGTCAATATCTCTGAGCCAGCATGCCCCCGCAGCCCCGCTGACTCCTTCCGGCAATATCTCTGAGGCGGCATGCCCCCGCAGCCCCGCTGACTCCTTCCGGCAATATCTCTGAGGCGGCATGCCCCCGCAGCCCCGCTGACTCCTTCCGGCAATATCTCTGAGGCGGCATGCCCCCGC
>JAAGVU020000045.1:16909743-16920418 GCA_011763525.2 Mormyrus iriodes
TCACAGGGCACAGGGCAGGGGACACCCTGGACGGGATGCCAGTCCATCACAGGGCACAGGGCAGGGGACACCCTGGAGGGGATGCCAGTCCATCACAGGGCACAGGGCAGGGGACACCCTGGAGGGGATGCCAGTCCATCACAGGGCAGGGGACACCCTGGAGGTGATGCCAGTCCATCACAGGGTACAGGGCAGGGGACACCCTGGACGGGATGCCAGTACATCACAGGGCAGGGGACACCCTGGACGGAATGACAGTCATCGTAGGGCATATATTTGCACTGATATTAATGCATTATGGGCCACATAGAGACAGCAGTTAGTTCATTGCATGTCTGTGGACTTTGGGTGGAAGGTGGAGTAGCCAGAGGAAGCCCGTGTAAGCTGCGGAGAGCATGCAAAGTGCCACGCAGTACAGAGGCAGGATTCAGCCGCGAGGCACCAACGACGTCGCCCACTCAGCCCCCATGCCAGCCTTATTATGGACTTAATGTCATAATTTTTCTCCTGTTTCCACTAACCCATCGTGTCACACAACGGAATAACGAACTTCAGTTCTATGCAGCATTTTCTTTGAATGTAGCATTTTTACGTTGAGTATGTGTGTGGTGCCCCCCCCCCAGCTGCTTTGAGACTAAGTCTCTTTGCTTCCACTTTCAGCAAATCCCCCTCGTTCACCTCTGTGCCGTCCGAAGAGAGTGAAGAGCCGGAGCGGAAGAAGTTGTCTGCCTCTGACCTGGGCAGATAGCGGCCGCTCTGGGTCAGGAACCTGGGAAGGGCGCGTTGGGACGGAGACCATCTTTAGCAAACCACCATTCATACCTTTGCCATGTAATGTCCTCTGATTGGCTTCATATCTTTTGGGTGTTTTCCTTTGGGTGGAAACACCATTTTATTACAACATCTTAAAGCTTTTGTTTCATATGAATGTTAATGAACTGTCAAGGTTCAGTGACGTTTTTGCAAAAGCACTTATTTTTGCCGTTCTGCCCTGCACCACACTTCCTATTTCCTTTCTCGGGAAGCCTTTTCTGGCATGTAAATTACATTGATGTAGCAGACATTTTTGTCCAAAGCAACTGACAAGTGAGGAAGTTTGAGGGTGAGATCACAGGCTCAGCCAGTAGTCAGCCCCTCTGGAGCACCTGGGGCCAAGGGCCCTTTACTCTGCCAGCCACGGTATTCCAACCGATGACATGGGAACAGATCCTGACCCACCGACTCCACCTCTAATGATGTAATTAACGTCCAATCGCATTTAGTTTTCATCTGTGTCCGCTCTCCTCAATATTCCTAGCTCAAAGAAGAGAGATGGCATTAAGTACAGGGCATCTAGGAAGGACAAGAATCGTGTCAGTTAAGTTCAGAAATGGAAAATACCTCATTTATTCACATTTAATGTTGGTTGAAAAATGTAAAGTGTAGAATGTTGCCTGAGATTTTGTAGATAGCACAGAAATTGCATAATGACATCCTGAAATTTTACAATTGTTAAACTTTAAAAAACAAGCAGAGGTCTATTTAGGGTGTATTATAATTGGTAAATATGCTTTTAATATTTTGCTGCAGGTTTTGAAATTTTCTTTATTCCTTCGTATAGTACTCTAAGATAGGGATGGCCGAATTAAGCTGCATGAACTAATTGCTGTATTTTCTGACACCGATAGATGGTGTGTGTGTGTATATATAAAAAAAATTAAAAATTATGGTTCAATTCATGCCCAAAAACAAACCAAGAGCGCCCTCTAGTGGGGCCAAAAATACAGAAAACGGTTCATGAAGTTTCATTTGTCCATCAGTGCTGTGAGGCTTCAGAAATCCGGCCACTGCCTTTACACCAAACTGAAACTTCTGAGTTTAAAGTACGGGCAAGTTCAAAACATGGCAACATTATGTTTTGGGTTACATGTACTGTCAGATCTGCTACAAGGCGACTAACCCGTTCCTGAAAAACCTCGTGTTCACTAAAGTTGCATACTAAAGTACACATATCTAATGAGAAAAATTGGGTTAGGGGAATGCGACTCCAAGACTTAGTAACTTATACCAAACGAAATTAAAAAATGAATTGATTGATAAAAACAGTGATACCAGTGGCCAATAAAATAATTATATGTATTTTAAATAAGAAATAAATGTATCATTGTATCATAAACATCTCCTGTGGGTCTTCTGAGTCTCAGGAGAATTGCCCAGTAACCGCTTCATCCAAACTTGCCGAACTCGCTAACTTACCGATTGCTGAAAGTCGGGAGTAGTGACGGGCAAAAGGACACTTCATGAACCACTTGCTGTATTATCTGACCCCACTAGAGGGTGCTCTTGGTTTGCGTTGGGGCATGCTTTGAGCCTCTTTTTTTGAACAGAGAGCACCATCTAGTGGGGTCAGAAAATACAGAAAATGCTTCATGAGGCATCATTTGGACGTCATTAGTCGGGAGCAGTGAGCCAGCGCCACCATGCGGCCGGGCGCGCATGCGCACAGCACGAATACGGGTTACAGTTTCCGGGGGGGGGGGGCAACACGGCTACAGGCTGTCCAAGAAAAGGAAATGTAAGTGAAATTTAAAAAGTTGCCTTGTGTTTTTATATGATAATTTGTCAAACATTTTTAGACTTTTAGAATCTAAAACTTTGACCTGTGCGATGCCTGCATGTACAAAAAGTTGGATTATTTTAGATGTGAAAATTGGTTTGACTGATTCACTGAAAAGAACCAGTTCAAAAGATCGATTCATGGATGAATCAGACATCACTACTACTTGTGTGCAAGTAGTGTTCCTCGCTAAGAGCAAATGGCGTTGTCGTTCGCGGAGTGAAAATCGTGCTAATACGGATGCAATTCCATGTTATTAGTACCAAAATTCAATATATATCAGTCGCCTTAGAACAGATTCATGCTGTGATATCACGCAGTGTAGCAGGACTGACTGTAATTCCTGGGTGGCGTGCCGTTTACTGCTGCTAAACCATGTAAATACTCTTGCTTGGTGAGTGACATGCCCCCCCGTCTTCCGCGAGCCGGTGGTATGGTCCTGGCCGCAGACGCGTTGCCGGGGAAACCGGACGCTAAAGGCTGCCTTCGCAGTGACGGTCTGTGATTAGCGTCAGACAGCCAGTGATCATATGCAAGGCCACTATCCCAGTGCTGACAGTGCTAGCGTTAGATATCTGTAGGATCATTTGTGTTATAACATCAGTAATATCTGATGATATAACTATCAAAATATATTTTACTTGATCCTCATTCGCTTGTATAATGTCCTTTCAAAACAAATACACTGAAATATGTATATTGTAACAGTAGGAGCTGGCATTTAAGTAATTCTTTAAAGGCTATTTAGATAGAAATGTTTAAAGTTTGAGAGAAAATGCATTAAGGGAAAGATGCGTGTGTGTGTCTGTGTGTCTGTCTGTCTGTGTGTGTGTGTGCATGTCTGTCTGTGTGTCTGTGTGTGCATGTGTGCCTGTCTGTGTGCGTGCGTGTGTGTCTGTGTCTGTGTGTCTGTGTGTGTGTGATAGTCATGGTACTTTAGGGGTACATGAGATAAGCGCCTCGTTCACTTTCAGTGTGTCCATCATACACATGCACTGTGCTATAAACTTTCATTTTCATTCTGGTTTGGGCTTGCAGGTTTTGCATTACTTAGTTACCTGTAAGATATTTTGGCATTTGGTGTGTTCCATATTTCACTGAATACATCATAATTCAGTGATATCATGTGTGAACTTGTTTTTAATGCATAACTGTTATGTGTAAAACAGTTTAAATGTAAATCTTTTGCTGTGTACATTATCCGCTACGTTGCTATGTATGGACTAGGTTTTGCTGTGACTTCTGAATGGAATTTAAGTGGGGTCTGTCTTTGTTCTGGGCCAATCTGTAAGACATGAGAACAGGAGGAGATGTTAGCTTTATGTATGTGCCAACCGTCAGATGAACAATGCTACGTGTTTTTCCTCTGGGAGCACGGCCTGCAGAATAAAGAATGACCAGAAATGTGTTGTGTATTCATACAGACTTTGGTTTGATTTTAAAGCTGATCTGCTGCGCACATTAGCTTACTCGCTCACCTGCTCTACCTGTACCTCAGTCCACACAGCCGACTGGCCAGTGAGTCCTCTACTTCCCCCAGACACGCTGGGAGCCCCCAGCCCTGGAGGTGGTGTTAGGCAGCCCTGCAGTGCACCGTAGTGTGGGGCTGAAACAGATATTTCAGATGGAGAAAGATGCATGGATTTTCAGTTTTTGTGCTGTATGAAAAGTATCTACACAGAATGGACCGCCGCATAACATGACACCATTAACGAAACCGAATTTAAGAAAGGTTTGGTGTGACGTATGCTCTAAACGGGGACTTTGTGCTATTTTATTATTTTTGTTGCTGTGGTTGTCGTCTATCTTCCCATCCATCAGTAATAACACGATACATGTGGCGAGATGCTTAAAGCTTAGCTCTGAATTATTTGATGTATAGCACAAAATATTTGCTCATAAAAATAGTCATTCCCACTGCTTTATTCATTAGGACGGCACCCTTTCTGCTGGCCACATCTTTTTGTCATTTTAAATGACTTGTGACCATCAGTATATGGGTACATGTTTTGGTGCCTGTTGGCCTGGCTGTGTGTGCAGATCGCAGATCTTTATTAAGCCAGCGCTATGATGAAAGTGTGGTAACTTCAACCCAGTAAAACCAAGAACGTGGCTGGTGCATGCTTGGCCACCTGCATTCTGTTAATCGGGGGGTTTTCCATGGGCCATTGGATTTGGTGGCAGCATGTGCTGCACTCCACAACATAGCAGCTATAAGGACGGACAGGCAGCCTGCCAGCTCTTGCTGCAAATGCCTCCCGGCGAGGCTGACCCCAAAACGCTGGCTAACCCAGATGGCAGATTCATCATGGGTCAACAAAAGTGTGTTATTCATTATGTCTTTGCTGGGGAAGGAAAAAACATCATGTTAATTATGTATTAAACATTCTTTGGAGAAAAATTAAGTAGCCATTTAAACCTGGGTCGTTTCACTTTACTTTAACAAATGGCCCTGGCATTGCCATTTTCTGATTTTAATGAAATTTGGCACGTTACACATACCTTACAGAGCTCAGAAATGCTATTTATATTTATATATAATTTTCCTTTGAGCTATTGCACCTTTTTTTGAATAAATGTTACATTTATATAGCACTTTTTAAGACCCCCAAAGGACTTTACAGAGCCAATAGGGAGCCACTTCTACCACCACCGCTGTGTAGCCCCCACCTGGATGATGCAATGGCAGCCATTCTGCACCAGTATGCTCACCACACAGTAGCTAAGGTGGTGAAGGGGCAGGAGAGAATACACCAGATAGATACAGGGGGTGATTAGGAGGCCAGATCTGATAGGGCCACAGTGGGCAGTCTCAGCCAGGACCTCAGGGTACCACCCCTACTATTTCAAAAGATGTCCAGGGGTCTTTTATGACCTCCGTTTTACGTCTCATCCAAAGGACGGTACTATTTTATAGCACAGTGTCCCCCTCACTGCACTGGGATCCACACAGACCACAAGATGGGCTAACCTGCTGGCCACACCAACACCTCATCCAGCAGCAACCCAGTTTTCCTAGTTAGCCTCCCATCCAACTATTAGCCAGATCCAAACCAGCTTAGCTTCAGAGGGATTACCTGGTCTGGACTGCAGGTGCTGTAGCAGCTGACTTTTTTATGCTGTGTGTAGCAAAAATGACAATTCAGAGTGGGTTCCTCTGCAATGTAGCTTTTTTATATTATCGTAGCGAATCATAGCGACATGGTTGAGCTGTAGTTCATCCCTCCTGGAAATCACACTTTCTTGTTTGCTTCCTCAAATCAGCCTTGTTTAGTTCCATAACAGGCAACTAGAAAGAGAATATTTTCTCCATCCCGAGTCTCTGTGACTGATTCCCTTTACCGCGGCCTCTCCCTCTCTCCGCACCTCCCTCCCTCCGCACACTGCCCCTCCGGTATATCGTGTAAAAGCATAACAGAGGCATCTTTTTGGCACGTATTTCTCCAGGGAGATCTAGATTTCTTCCATCCATTTTCTATACCCGCCTATAAGAAAAGGTATTTCTTGTTTTCAAGCTCTTCAGTGATTTCACAGCTAGAAGGGTATTTGTGAACCAGAAATTGAATATTTAAAGCCGAGGAAAAGACCCAATTATGATACTTTTTCCACCAATATTTGCATATCAGCTGGTGTTTTCTTTCTTGTGGTTGGCTCATGTGCTTGATCTTTATACAGTATGCCCGCCTTGGGCTGCCGTATGCCATGGCACTGACATAATAGGCGTTGGTATCGCAGGGCAAACATATGAAATGGGGACAGATGGAGAATCTTGGTAAAACAGTTCAAATCATTCAGTTTAACTCAGCATAACAGCTAAAGTATTTAACAGAAATTGTAGCAGAACCTCAACAGCTGGGTGTGCGGCTCGTGAGCAGCCCTGGCTGCTCTCCTCTTCACTGCCCCCCCCATCAGTGTACTTCTTCTACCGAGCTGGACTCAGGTGGAAGGAGATGCATGTTTGGGAGAACACAGCCAAGAGTGCTCCTGCACCTCCTCGCTTAGCGCGCTTCCATCGCTAAGCCATGGCCAGCCCTGAGGGGGCGAAGCTGGAGGAGAGGGGCTCCACAGCGGAGCTGCTGCGGCTCGGCATCCCCACATTCTCATACTCTCTCCTTTCATTCTTTCCGGTTCTGCTTGACATCAGCTGTACCTTCATGAAGCATTCATAGAGCATTCAGAAGCAGCATGTAAGTACACCTTCAATGAACAAGACATGACAGCTGTAAGACACATTAATAACAAAAATTATAATCATATCATAATGTATACTAAGGCTGTTTAGGTATATTTAGCTGCTCCTTATGAATGTCCTGTGAATGCATTTATGAAGGCTTTATGAAGGCTTTATGAAGGCTTTATGAAGGTGCAGTCAGTGTAAAGCCTTACCATCTTTTCATTGTGTCATTTATGCCAGCAGCTGGAAAACGCACCGTTGGGGGGGGGGGGTTCCAGTGTAATCACAGCATTTCCTTCCCAGTTGCAGCTTTTAATGCTACCAGTGACAAAGACCGTGAGGATATTATCGCTGATGTTTTCCTGTGAGCATAAATGATGCAGTTATACGCCAGTATCGCAGTTTCCTGTATCCAAAGGCGAGGGCAGTAACAGAGGTGACCAAGAATGTAGTTTCTTCTGTATCATTGTCAGAAAGAGTTTGGCAGCTTTATGGTTTGACTGAAATACACTGTGATTATTAAACTTACTTTTTTCAGTATGCACTTTACATATATTAAAGCACATTCCATTTCCCTGAAGCATTATTACAATTATACATGTTTCACTCATTTGTATATTAATCTTTAGGAACACCTTCTTACGTCATTTTCCCCATTTAGGTTAGAACGGCAAAAGCCAGGTTTAACAATAATTTTCATGCACGTACAATATACTTTATATTATTTTAGTAAAAATTCCTAAAAATATTAATTATTTCTGTTTATTCACATAGTAAAAGTTTCTGTTTTACTGTTGGCTTAACGGTGGAAATCAATATGGCTGCGTATGAATGAATGATCATGTTTTGATAATGGCGGCTCACACTGCAGCTCATTTTTTTCTATAAACCATTTGCTTTGAGTTTCACTGATGCTAATAAATATGTAAATATATAATTTTCCTCTGGTTTAATGTCCTCAATTAAACATTTGATTGCCCTATACAGCCCCTAGAAAGCGTCATACTGTGGATATCAAAAAATAAACATCCAATAAAAATTCATAATGTGTCCAAGTAATTGAGAAAAACTAATATATTAATACATGTCATGCTCTGTTCAGCTCTGTGTTCCCTCAGTGATTCGCTGCATTATTAAAAAAATAAAATCAGGCTGCCCTGTTAGTTTTTTATTTTATACCCTGAAAAGAAACTGTAACATAACAGATTTAATAAATAAAAATTGCTTTAATATTCCATTGTCACTAAAATGGCCTACAGTATAACTGCCTACACAAGGGGCGTGGCTTGAAGGAGCTGACAATGACATCATCAGCCAATCGGGAGGGCAGAGGTAGAACGGGGAGAGGGGAGAACAGGCTGCTGTCATTTCGCGCTGCGGGGAACAAAGGAGACACAGGAAATACATTAAGTCTAACACAAGCTGTAAACATGAGCAAATAACATGTCAAAGTCTTTAGAAGACGCTGTAAAACGAGTTTACATGCATATTTAAAAGGATGAAGGGCTATGAGTACAGCAGTGACATCACAGCGTCTGGCTGCTATGCGGGGAAAAGCGCGAGGTACGACTTACCCATCAGGCCCGCGCGTCACGACCCAGCCGCCTCTGAATGTTTGTCTGACACCGGTGTCCTGGTGGCGACGGGCGATATCCGGGCGATGGTTGCTGGGAGACGGGTGACATCTGCCTTCATGTCGCTGAGTAATTCCTCCAGTTGCCTTAGCACTGAGAGATGGCAGTTGGAAGACGTCGTCATGCTGAGGGCCACAGGCAGCTACACCCAGCCCTGCCACCCCATGCATGTACAGCAGATACAGCTAACAACATATTAATGTACCACGGAACTGGCAAGGAAATGAGTGCCTGATTAAGCTCGAATCCCTCTAGGAATCCTGTCAAAAACCTGAACTAGAATCTTGGGATGCTGAGTCTTCCCAGAAAAATAAAAAGCTGCCTGTTCTTTGAGGAATGAAGCACATGGGGATATGCAGGACGCTGAGGAGAGTCAGCACAAGTCTGATGTTTAAATCTGGTAAGTGGGGATGCCATGGAAGGCTCTGTATCCTGAAACCACTCAGGAATTTGTTTAGTGGTGTGGCCGTTAACATCAGGAACATCAGCCCATCATGGGGGGGACAGTGTTTGCCCTGTAGAAGGTACCCGGTCTGGTAAAATGCCCTTGTGTTTCTTTGTTGTTACATGGCCTTGCAGAACAAGCGTCAGACCCAACAACTCTCTGGGAACCTAGATGTTTAACAGCTGGCAGATGACCTTATAGACTGAACTCCCAGCACCACCTCTGGCTTTCTGCAAACATGAACTTGGCCGGATATAGGAATATGGAATCCAGGTGCTGTGCTCCTTACACTAGGCGATGTGTGTCTGTGTGCTGCTCTCAGGTGAAACTGACTTCTGCATGGCAGCCCTACCAAGAACTTCAGCCCTCGAAGCTCAGATCCCTTCTTGCTGATTCTGCTCTGTCCTGTGAGCTCCATCCATCCCCATCTGCCATCCATCGCCCCTTGCCACTGCTGCGCATGCTGTCATTAATCCATTTTACAGTTTTTGTGTGATTTAAGAAACCAGCTACTTGGCTTTGCTGAAACTCAGATGCCTCAAGTTGTATGAAAACTCCAAAGTCCTGAACCGGAATTAATACTATCAAGTCATCTGTCTAACAAAGTATGGCCACCAGGTTCCAATGTAGCTGGAAAGGATAGTCAGTCTGCCAGTACAGCCGTGTCACCCCTTTATCTTTACCTTTCCCTAGATTGCCTCCGTTTTTTCCAGCTTTCTCCGTGGCTGTAGAAGAATGACCTGCAAAACAATAACATTTATTTTTATTGTTCCTCAGTGTTTCCCTCAGTGGTTCCTCAGTGTTTCGCTCACAGGTCAGAGGTGCTTTTCCTGTAATATTTACTCAACCTTTCAGTTTTCCAGAACAACCGCAGTTGCTAATGTTTGCTAATCTTAATTACAGCTTACAGGTCCTAGCACTTCAATATTTGTTAAATCTGCTCTAGCAGGAACATGGGCAGCCCTGTGACTCCTGTTCCACAGCATCACCTTTGTGCAGAACAGAGCTGGAGGACTTGTTGGCAGAGCCAGATTCTTTTCCGAGGTGCTGGAGTGGCTCTGTGGGATGCTCGGGCTCGCTGAAGCGTGAGCTGAGGCCCGTGGGGAACTGGGAAGGGCCCTCAGACAGGTTCAGGAAGGCAGCTCTGCGGAGCTGCTCCTCGATGACCAGCGCCTGCTCCAGCAGCTGCAAGGAACAGCAGCCCAGTCCCATCAACCCCGTGCTGTCCATCACCAAAGGGCAGGACATGAAAGGTCAGAACACTCAAGGCTGCAGAGCCAGGTTGCAGTCCACACCTTGAACCTGCGGGCCAGGAATCTGTTCTTAACCTCCATGAAGTTGGCCCGGTTCAGCTCACCCTTGAAGGGCTCGTTGAGGATGGTGTACCTGGCATCACCTTGGATATCCTGCCAGCGGGCGTAGCCGTGTCTGGGGTCACCAGTCATGAAGCACAACAGACAGACTCAGTGCCAGCCGAGGGCGTGCCGGCCTCATGTGACAGACACTCAGGAGGCAGACTGACACTCAGGAGGCAGACTGAGCACAGAATCTTACACATTTTCAATTTATATATAAAAAATAAATAGATAAAATTTGAAAGTTGATAAATCAAATGGCAATTTTATATGATTTATATGAAATAACCCTGAAAAACAGCAGCTGACAGCAGACTTTACTGGGTGCTGGTCCTCTGTAGTCTCCAGGCCAACAGGCATCTATCCATCCATCCATTTTCCAGAACCGCTTATGCCATATGGGTCGCGGGGGGTCCGGAGCCTATCCCGGAAACTGCGGGCACAAGGCAGGGAACAACCCAGGATGGGGCA
>JAAGVU020000045.1:16929872-16939985 GCA_011763525.2 Mormyrus iriodes
TGACATACACCTGAAGGGAGGAAGTGAATCACCTAGGGAGATTTCAGAGGGGTGACATACACCTGAAGGGAGGAAGTGAGGGCCTTATGGAGGGGAGTTCATGTTTCACTGGAATGTAGTAACTAGTACAGTTAAAATGAAAGATGTATGATCATGCTGCCACTTGCTTTACCTTATTAGTGGTGTAGCCATCCCAGACAAGGAGCTTGCCATCCTGTGATGCACTGATCATTAACCTGAGGGGGAGGAAGGGTTTTATCAGCGGCCATAGAAAAACGATAAAAAAAACATGTGTAGCTGTAAGTTTTGTTAACTATTGACTCTGCTGATGTCTGTGGACGACAGGGATGCATTAACACTACAGCTGTTCATAGACACTGTATCATTTAGCTGTTACTGTCCATAGGTTTGTGAGGACACTAGTTGTATGTGTATCATTTAGGTTGTAGTGGACATTGTAGATGTAGCTGTATTAAATAAATATGTGTGCGCACTGCAGCTTCAGTATTAACATTGTATCTGATAGAAAGGATTCTGAAGACTCTGGACCAGTGGTACTCAACTATATGATTGAAATCAGATCTCCTGCACTGGCATTTCTGATGTGCGCACTGGGCCACAGAAGAGTGCACTTCAGGCTTGTTGGGAGGACAGTTGCTTGGACATCTTTGCATATCTGTTATTTACCTGGAGTCTGAGGACCAGTGCATGGCATAGATTTTGGCCAGGTGACCTTTCAGAGTTTTCCTGGTCTTTGGCTGGACTCGGCTGACTGTGGCCATCCCTTCCACCACTGCCTGCAGTGTTGTGTCCTGGACCACTTTGCGAGCCGCCTGTAGGAGGTGTACCACGGTGATGCGATTTCACAGACCGACTGGGCTGGGAACAGGTGTCGAAAAGCTCACTCAAGCAAAAAACAATTACCTGGTCTGTGTGTGCCTGTTATCAGTATGTCCTGATCTTAGAAAATGTAGGTAACTTGGCCTGGAGACTTAATATGGTTCTATGGTTTAATACATTCACTATCTGTTAAGAAGGAAAGATCAGTTCCCCATATACTTGGCCATGAACCAGTGCTGAACATCTGTCTAATTTGTTTGGTACTTTTCTTGGTCAGTGAAAATTTCTTTCCCCCACGGGGGGCTCCCAGCTCTGTAGTCAGCAGTCAGATGTGTGGCTGCTCACAGACAAAATGCCATCATGCATTCAGCTAGAGCACTGATGTATCTGCATGATGGACATCCAGCATGTCAGCAGAATGGTAAATGGCAATAAGGAAGATTCAGAAAGAGAGTATAGCTGGATCATGTGGTCGGATCAGGCGGCGTGACCTTCCGCGATGACTGTCTGTGGGACGTACCGCGATCTGCTCTTTGAGGCTCTCGGCCTCCTTGCGCATCTGCTCCATTTCCCCCATGACAGCGGTCGCTAAGAGCTGTCAGCCTGGAAAAACAGAACAAATGGTACCTAAGGAAACTGCTGCCCCCTGCTGGATTTTATGAGGAAATATCCCGTAAGAGTCCTTACACATGTAACTGTCCACAGGGCACAGGGCTTCCACATGCATGTACACTCATACAGAGTCCACAGACACCTGTCGAGTTCATACCCAAGCATTGGTTGTCTGACACAAGTCAAGCTAAGTGTGTCTATAAGTTACACTAAAGCCTTAATTTCAGGCACTGCTTATTCACAGACAGCAGCAGAGGTTAGGGTCTCCCATCCCACTGACAAACTAGCAAGTCAGGAAACTGGGAAGAGTAACAGAGTTAATCCCCTTTGGGGATTTTATGGTCTGGCAGCTCTCCTTCACACCCGGAGATCCTGTGACGAAAGCAGTGATCAGGAATCTGGAGACAGATTGTAAGGGCAAGCTTATAACCTCAAATTTCTGTAATCAAATTACTGAGTGCTTCTTATTACTGGATCAGTGAGGGTGGGGGAGTATGAGGGAGTATGGGGAAGTATGGGGGAGTATGGGGATGAAGAATATTAACTTTCATTGTCACTATTATTAAAAATATTCTCATTTCAACTCAATTATATTACTCTTCTGGAACTACTGAACAATGGTAATAGGGACAAAATATGAATTCTGTCGTCGTAAAACAGTTTGTTATGTTATGACTTTACAACAAAAGCTTTATGGTATATATTAGTATCAGTCATATTCTGTTTGGTCATTCCCAGTCACCATGGTAACTGGTTTCCTTCCACTGTGCAAAGACACATGGATAGAATTATCGATGCTGCTAAACTGTCCATTTTGTATGAGACCGAGCTCCGCTATGGCCTGGCAGCCTGTCCAGGGTGTCCTCTGAGTGATGGCTGAGATTCCAGGCAAGTAGTAATAGAACATGGATGGTTGATGGATGGATGGATGGATGGGTGGGTGGATGATGGATGGATGGATCGATGGGTGGATGGATAATGGATGGATGGATGGATGGATGGATGGGTGGGTAGATGGGTGGTAATTTTCTGAATGTAACGCTAGTATATGTTTCTTGTTTGTTACTAACGGCATTTTAACCTACAAAATACCCCCTATTACCTTTCACTATGATTTGACAATGATTTTGGCTTAAACTAAAACAGTGATAAAAGATTTAAGCTACATATAATCAGTTCAGTAATCAGTTTCCCTAACAAGCCACACGAAATTGTCTCACATTCATGATGACTTTGATAATAATGGTTGATTCCTTGAAAATGTAATATTGATTAATGTGACAAACACAGAACACCATTAAGGTCTATTAAAAACATTATTTTAAATCCATGCTATCCAGATCATTAGGGGCCACTGAAGAAAATATTGGGTACTTAGTAACGGATATAAGGTTTGACTTCTGCCTGTTATCTGTTAACACCAACTTGACCGGGTCGGAGCCCAGTACTCTGGATCCTTCTCAGTGGCACAGCAGTACAGGAGAGTAACAGCAGCCGACACAAGCTACTGACCTTGTCTCACAACAGTGTGCAGCCCTTCTTCACCGCGGCTGGGGCTCTCTCCGCCTGCTGCTCTTTCTCCTTTTCCTGCTGCTTGAGGCCAAAGCTTCGGTTTCTGCTTCCTCTTCAGCTTCCTCACAGCCTGTTTCTCCCGACACCTGCTGGAGGTCAGCTATCCTACTCCCCTTTGCTCTTATTTCTCCCTGTGAGCAATCGAGGAGGATTGGAGGGGATGAAGGGAGATCAGGGATGAAGAGATAAGCCCAAAACAGAGAGAGGAAGAGCAGGGGAGCGAGTGAGACAGGTAAACGGATTGATGAAGGAAGTCAGGTCAAAAGAGGTGGACAAGTAAAAAATGCAAAGGGAAAGACAGGGGATAAAAAGCAGGCATGTGAAAGCTGAGCAGGAGAGTTTCCAGCAGTATCACTGTAACGGAGAAGACCAGCGGCGGCGCAGTGCTTCACTGTAATGGGGAGGCACAGTGGCGGCACAGCGCTTCACTGTAACAAAGAGGCCCGGTGATGGTGCAGTGCTTCACTGTAATGGGGAGGCCTAGTGATGGTGCAGTGCTTCACTGTAATGGAGAGGCACAGTGATGGTGCAGTGCTACACTGTAACAAAGAGGCCCGGTGATGGTGCAGTATTTTACTGTGACGGAGAGGCCTGGTGATGGGGCAGTGCTTTACTGTAACAAAGAGGCCCGGTGATGGTGCAGTATTTTACTGTGACGGAGAGGCCTGGTGATGGGGCAGTGCTTTACTGTAACAAAGAGGCCTGGTGATGGTGCAGTGTTTTTCTATAATAGACATTCCCAGTGATGGTGCAGTGCTTTACAGTAACGGAGAGGCCCGGCGATGGTACAATGCTTTATTGTAACAGAGAGGATCAGTGATGGTGCAGTGCTTTACAGTAACGGTAATACTTTTGCCACAACTTTCTGGTTTGTTTAACAGAACAGCTATTGCCAGCCACCCTCAGAGGAGGCCCTCCCACTGCTGGTCACCCTCAGAGGAGCCCCTCCTACTGCTGTTCTCCCTCAGAGGAGCCCCTCCCACTGCCAGCCTCCCTCAGAAGAGCCCTTCCCACTGCCAGCCTCCCTCAGAGGAGTCCCTCTCACATCTAATGCTTTAGCTGCTTATTGAATCCTGCATCAAGAAGTGCCAACTTTTTCCACTATAGACCTTCTTCAGGTGGAATCCATCTTTGGTCCATCCGCTGCAGCAACTGCTGCTTGAGAACTTGCTCAGCTCTTTATCTTGGTTCTTTACTTGAGTGTTCTTTATGGTTAGCCAAACCTGAGGCACCTACCTGGAACGCAGCTGCCCCATTCACCCGAGCCTGAAGCATTGGTTTCCAGTGAATAGTCACATGAGCTCTCCAGAGAAAATTCTTAAGCAGAGGCATAACTGAAAAGAGCTGAATAAAATTTTTTTGAGTGCAGGAATTTGCAAACTCTGGTAGGCATGTATCACTGTACAACTGTGGCAGATCTCTACAGTCCATCCAAGCTGACGTAGGGCAGTTCCACATGAGTGTTTTCTTTCTTGATCAATAACCCTCTCAGGTTTGCCCTTAATTAGCTTTAATTAGACCTGTATGAGGGAAACTCCTTAACAAACACAAAGATTACAAACCCAAAAAGCAAGGCCCCTTATGTGGAACGCTGCCATTATGTAATTCTGCATTTAGCCTTGTCACAGGGTGTACAGGCTGCCCCTGGATTTATCCTGTGACCTATCCCGCTCTCTAATCCTAACAAACTCTGACAGAAGCAGGTTAATAGACTTGCCGATAGCTTTGCTAACAAGCTCAAGCGGCAGACGTCATGCTGGAGGTTTGCCGTTTGGTCCGGAGCGTCAGTGACCTCGCAGGTAAGGGGTGAATGATCATTTCTGGGCTGTTTTAGTATTATCACCTGAAAGCTACATTATGATGCTAGAGGAACAGGTTACACTGAATACATGAATCTCACATTGCTTGCATGAACAGGACATGATTAAGACATCTGGTACTGAATTATATAATTATTTGTTGCAGCTGAGCAGCAAAAAGTCGATCTATTTACTAAAATTTTACTTGTACTATATTACATTTGCTAGACTGTCATGGGTTGGCGCCCTGTCCAGGGTTGATCCCAGCTGGGGCACGTTGTTTCTGGGATGGGCTCTGGACCCTTGCATACCTGCACAGGTCAAGTGGGTTCATAAGATGGATGGATAGATGGATGGACAGATGGATGGACATTTGCTAGGGAGGTGTAGAGGCTCAGTGGGCTACACTGCTCCCACAAACCTCTAGGGCTGGAAATCTGAATCCTGCCCCCACTCCGTGTGCAGTTTGCATGGTCTGTTTGTGCAGCTGGACTGTTCTCACCCTTTACCTTGGTTTTAGAGCATAAAATACCGTGCTGTAGAAAGTGTCAGTTCAGAACTTCACGGATCTTGGCTTAACTGCAGGAGATAAAACATCCTTGAAAATAATTTTCAAAGTGGTGCTGAATAATTTTGACAGCTGTAAATAATGATTAAAATAATGCATATTTTTAAGCAGCACCATAACATTTATATCAGACTTACGATATTCCAGTGATTTACAGACATGAATATCCGTAAAGCATCTGTTACACAAAACATCCATCTATAAAAAATAAATCATTACAGAAGTGAATCTTTTAATTAAGTAAACCACAGCATAGCCATTTTCCCAGCCTTTCACCATTTTTGTCATTATCTGCTCTCTGTCCGGTATCGCTGACTTCTGGGCTGTACTGCATAAACAGAGCACATCAGTTTAATACTCATCAGTCATGCTGAAGTTTGTACTTGGCCATTACAGAACATCAAACATCTCCTAAGCCCGAAGCCACTGAGCCCCACCACTGAAACACTTTCAGACTCAGTATTTCTCTATAACCTACCCTGAAATTAAGAACAGCTGAATGGTACGTTTAGTACAAAACAAGCAGAATTCAGATAACGATCAGAGCAGTATGTAGTTGGTCAGGTCATGGTTTGGGCCAATTTTTGGGTGGTATCAAAGTCCCCCTCTTGATGCTCAAGGCTCTGAACAGTATGTTCCTCCGAATCACCAACAAATACAATAAGGACAATATTAATGATAATGATAATCCTGAAGTAATTCATGGCATGAAATGTCATTTTGAGGTTAATTGGTGACAATGTTAAATAACTCGCATAAAATACCATGCCACTGACAAAAGTTATTCATTTTCATCAGCACTGGAGGAACAGACAAACAGACTCATTCATCTTTTTATGCGTGACTTTTATTGTCCTGCGAGGATTTGCCTCAGATGTGTTGATATATACAGCATGGAGCGTCCTGTATGCGAACTTCATAACAGTATTAATAGGGGGAGGAGCAATAATAATACCATTAATAGTAAGTTTGATAAGAACCATGTTATTGGGAAAAAGACAATGAAACGCTACAGGCTTACAAAACAAGAAGCAGCCAATGAGGAACAAGCACTCACCCGCGCGGGCAGAAGAGGCTCGGTGATTGGCCACTGTCGTGTTGCATGTCAGTGATTCAGTATGAATTACCTTTTTAAATACTTTTTAATATTTTTTAAGAAGTGAAAACAACATCCTTCCCTTTTTGAAAAAAGGTTGGTTTCTAAATATTTTACAATAAAGATTACAGTTATTTCCAACAGTAATAAAAACAATAATAATGACATAATAACAACTCTAACTATCTGACTGAAAGCCTGAATAAAAAGCCTCCCAAATAGTGGCAGACAATCAAAATCATATCATCACAATCCCCTTCATCGCCTTCGTCAACAAGGTTTATGGGAAGAGCAGGGAGTATAAAACGATAGCAAAATGTGCCCCCGGCCCCCACAGCCTCGCTCAGACAATATAAAATGAAATAAAAGACAAATTTAAAATGAAAGGTGAGAAACTAGAAAAATGTATCTATGCACTCGTGATTCCATTCTTTCCATCCACAAACATGCGAGTACGTCTCTCTCGTCGTCGCTTTGAGGATTGAGAATAACCCCCCAGCAGGCAGCTCTGGCACACCCCCATAGCCTCTCTTTCCAGTCAGCATGAGGTCTGAACATCTTCCTCCTGCTCACCAAAGCCTATGAGTTTAAGTGCTCCACCTGAATGGCAGAGGTGGACACAGTCAGACAGAGGTCTTTGTGGACAGCCAGATCAGCCACGCTTACTGGTTTGTACTGGATCTCCCCGGCCGACACTGTTTTGTACTGATGCAGGTCAAATGGGCATGGAACCCCTTCGGCCTGGGGGTAACTTCGGGGAGTGTTAGGGTTGCCTTGGTTTTGCCCCTGACTGGCTCCACCCCCACTGCCAGCCCCGCCTCCGGCACCAGCCCCACCCTCCCCCCGAATCTGCCCGCCTCCCCCAGGGCCCTGGCTCTGATTGGGCGGCTGCTGTGCCTGTTGCGCAGCTACGGCTGCAGCGACGGTCAGCGGGTCTGGGTTATGCTTGCGCATATGCTTCATTAGGTACGTCTCCTGTCAGAAAGGGAGAGGGAGGGTCAGGGCAGGCTGCACACAAACCAGAACACTGGAAAAACAGGCTTCTGTGAACATTTCTGCATGAAATCTTTAACAAATACAAACAATAAAAATATTCTGGGTGGACCCTAGAAATGGGATGGTGCTGCAGAGGGCAATGCACATTTAACCTCTGGGGCTAATACTGTTCTGCAGTGGGGCAGGTCACCTGGCTGGGGACGGCTGCCTGGAGCGTTAGGGAAGTATCACCTCCCTCCACTAGGCTTAGAAGAATAAACTGAGAGAGAGCAGCGTGGGAAGGGACCACGTCAGGAAGCGGCGTACCGAGGTGTAGGAGCGGTTGCACAGGCCGCAGGAGTACAGCTTGGCGTGCTTGACGGTGTGGGTGGACAGGTGCACCTCCAGGCTGGCGGCGTCCGTGTACGCGCGGTGGCAGCTGTGACACTTGAAGGGCTTGTCCTTGTTGTGTTGCCGTCGGTGGGACTAGTGAGTGAAGGCAGATGAACAGGACTTCAGTCCCTGTGGACACAGCAGCTCCGCAGCAGCTGAAGCAAAGTCTTCCCTGATTAGTAGCTGCTAATATTTTCGACTGAATGATTCATTATCCGAGATCAAATCACATTTGACAAAAAAACACTCAGTTGGCAGTTTCTCAGGTACACAAGCTTGCGGATGCAAACTGCTAACAGCCAATCACGTGGCTGCAATTTAAAAAATATATAGTGAACAGACTGGGTCTCACTGTTGATACCCTATGCGGTAGGACCAGCATCTTACGAGCACCACCGTTGTAGAATTTTCACACTATTGAGCTAATAAGCTAGATGTACCTGAGAAAGTGGTTCCTACCTGTTACTGGCTGTGTGCATCTAATAACCTGGGTCCTACCCAGTACTAGTTAGGGGCATCTAATAAAGTGGCCACTGAGCATGAGCTACAAGATTTAAATTACTAAATAACAGGCATACTGACAGTTTAAAGGGACAGCGCAGTTATATATACGTACAACTTGGCAAACATAATCTGACGTCTTTCTGAAAAAGCCATCGGTGGTCATCAGCCGCTAACATCATTGGCCATAATCCAGCAGCCCGTGGCAGTCGAGTTACCTGCAGGTTGGAGAGCTGAGTGAAGGCCTTCTCGCAGCCAGGATGCACACACTTGTATGGCCGGTCTCCGGTGTGGATCCTGCACAGACACCAACGGCATCACACCCAGCTCCCTGCTTACGCGACGTTACACACTACTGGCTCCTGGAGAGAGCTACACTGGCACACTGACATGGGGAGTGTGAACAAACGCACACTGACATGGGGAGTGTGAACAAACGCACACTGACATGGGGAGTGTGAACAAATGCACACTGGTTTATGAACAGGCATGACAGGACTGCTTTTCGAGACTGATAAAGCTTCACTCGTTCCTTATTTTCATCTTGAATGATGAACAAGACACAAATAAATGAGGTTAATTCTTTGACCTCACTTGTACAAAATGTATGTGGCCATAGTGTCCCATGACTGTTATGGGCCAGAACAAACTTCTCACACAGAAAAGCATGGTCCTTTCATGGCAGTTACACCCCACTGTCATGTAACACAACATTAAATCCTGCCAGCTCTATTTATGAAGGCTTTTCAGCAGAGCTGGACAGTTCAGGTTCAGAAGGTACACATCCAGACCAAAATCTTGTTTCAACCAACCAGTCGAGTATTCTGTGGCTCTCTACTCAACTGGTTGGTTGAATCTTGGTGTGGATTTGTACTTCCTGAACATGAACTTTCCACCTCTGCTTTTCAGAGACGGAGACAGCTGCAAAAACAGCAGGAGGCAGGATGAGGTCTGAGAGTGTTTCCGGGGTGTTCCGCTATGTGCTCTGAGCGGCTGCAGGGAGCAGCCTGTACACGCCAATTACCTGTTGTGCTGCTGTAAGTGGCTGAGCTGCCTGAACGTTCTCTGGCAGTAGGAGCAGGTGTAGGGCTTGGCCCCGCTGTGGATACGGATGTGCTGCGCCAGGTAGCTGGAGTTGGTGAAGGATTTGGAGCAGTGCGGGCACTTGTATGGTTTGCCCTCTGTGTGGTTTCTAACCAGAAGGGAGGGAGACAGAGAGAGAGACAGAGAGAGCTGTCAGTAACCCCCCAAGTAAAAGCCAGCACACACGGTAACGAGGCCTTGCAGGGCACAGGTAGGGAAGGCACCGCTGTGTGTCTGTGGCTGTGAAACACAGGACAGCAAATTGACATGAGCACAGACACCACTCCATCTCTCTCTCCAGCCTCTCCTGCCGGTCAGCTAGACACTGATCTCTCAGCCTGAGGCAGAACCAATGCCACAACTGGGGCAGTAGGGGGCGCACAGCGCACGAGGAGCAGGTGACAGCTCGTCTCCCACCCTTTTTGCACAAGAAACTGGGAAAAGGCGCCCCCTATGGCTGAGCTGCTCTCATTATACTGCCCCTCCAGCCACCTCTTGCCTGTGTGTGTGTGTGTGTGTGTGTGTGTCTGTCTGTCTGTCTGTCTGTCTGTCTCTGTGGGGGGGGGGGGGGGGGGGGGCGGCTCAAATGAGGGAGGGGGGAAGGGGGAGAAAGGAAAAGGCACAAGAAAGAAGGGAAAAAACAGAGAGATAAAGAAGGGGCAAACAACAACCAA
>JAAGVU020000045.1:16940820-16961252 GCA_011763525.2 Mormyrus iriodes
GGCGGTGAGGTGGTGTTTGGGTTGGGGGCGGGGGGGGGGGGGGGGGAGGGGGGGGAGGGCAAGACGGCTCATATGAGACAGCGGGGCAGAGAGGAACATGAAAATGCACAAGACAGAAGCGTAAACACAGAGACATATAGATGAGGCAATCAAACACACACACACACAGTCCATGTATTCCTATCTTTATGGGGACTCGGCATTGATTTCAATGGGCATAACCATAATCCAACAATGACAGCCTTAACCCCGACCCGCCCTAACCTTAACCATAAGTAACCAAACAAAATACAAGACTTTTGGCATTTTTAGTTTTTCGATTACAGTCACAGATTTTTATATAACTGAAGTTATCCTTATGAGGACCAAAGAAATGTCCCCACAAGGTAAAAAGGTCTCTCTCTCACTAACACACACACACACAGCTGGTGTCATCTCACACATAGAAATACAGACACAGAAGGGATGCCATCTACACATGTGCACACCCGGAAAATACATTAAATCTGAGGAGGGAGGGAGTCGCTTTCACCTTTTGTAGTTACATCATTAAAATAATTTTATGTTTAACATGGCAAAACTGAAGGCTGATTACTGTACTATGGTAAAGCGATTTTAGTACAGTATGTTGGATTATGAGCAGGTAGCTGTATTTTTAAGCACTTCATATGCAAAAGCTGCTGACCAGCTCCTGTCTTTGTGTGTGTACGCATGCACGCACACACACACATGCACGCACATAGCAGCATATGTTCATGAATGGCACTTTATTTACTTATTATTTACATGCCCCACACATTATCCCATAAGCTGTATGCTCACCGTTACAGCCGCGTCCGCCACACGCATGCAAGCAGAGTGGCGTTGTGCAGACAGCGAGGAAGGCGGAGAGCGGATACCTTGTGTGCTGCTGTAAGTGGCTGAGCTGCCTGAACGTCTTCTGGCAATAGGAGCAGGTGTAGGGCTTGGCCCCGCTGTGGATACGGATGTGCTGCGCCAGGTAGCTGGAGTTGGCAAAGGACTTGGAGCAGTGCGGGCACTTGTGCGGTTTGGCCTCCGTGTGCGACTTGGCATGGATCTGCATGTCTGACTTACTGAAGAAGGTCACTGCACACATGCGGCACCTGCAGCCAGTGTCGGGGACACGGGGCGGCGAGGGTGAGGAGGAGGATGAGGAGGAGGATGACGGCGGCGCGCAGCCTTTCAGAGGAGCAGCACAGCGCTGAACGGCCACTCTTCCTCCTTACCTGTAGGACTTGTTCCCATCTTTTCCGCCATGATCATCTTCATCATTGGACAGATCGTAAGGATCGGCCGCGTGCTGCTGCAAGAAGAAGATGATGATGAAGATGGCGGCCGTGAGAATTCACCAGCGCTATGCTGTGCGGTGCAGTCTGCTCACCTGGGCCCCCGTGGCGAGGTGCGCCAGGATCAGCGCGTCGCCCCCGGCGGGCAGCGTGTGTGCGCTCAGCACGCCCGCCCTCGGCATCACGGACTTCTTCTTCCTGCCCCGCTTCGAGGGGGTCGTCATTACCACAGCAGGAGAAACGGTGACATCATCCTTCTTGCCTGAGACGGAAGAGAAAAAGAGAGGGAAGGGGACCTTGGTGATTCCGAAAGACCCGCCGCCACCTCCTGAGGCGCTCTACAGTCTCTGCATTGTTCCTTTAGATCTGACATATTATGAAGGGTCTCCATAGCTTTTTCTTCTTAACCACTTTCTTTACAGTATTTACTGTACTCATGCAAAGCTCACCGCCTTGACATAGTGTGCGCATGGCGGGGAGGTGCCAGCACAGCGCGATTAAACTGCTGGGATCCCAAGGGTCTAGTATTCCTACCACTTCTGGTCTCCAAAAAACAATGGGCGTAATGTGAACTTCTAGAGAAGAAAAGACCCAGACTGAGACTCCTGGACCCAGCCCTGAATGTTTCAGCAGGCAAGCAGCTGCTGGCACAGCCATCCACACAAGCTGGCTCATGACCGAAAAACTCGTAGCCTGACACCTCGGTGGCTGGCTGAAATTAAGGAGTGTAGACAATATACAGGCGACAGAGGCTCGTGGGTGAGACAGACAGGCGCTGACCAAACACAGTCAGCCTCACCTACACTCTGCACTGGGTTTGCAAACAAAGCTTAAGACCAAGGATGGTCTCTTTCTTAGGGGAGGGTTTGGGAGGGCTAGATACTGCACCCTGGACTGGGACGTTTGTGAAAGGACAGAGACACTGGAGGACACTAGTAAGGATGAGCTCCGCAGCCCAGCAGCAAGGGAGTTTCTAGCAGTAATGTAAGGTAAAGATCCAGGAATGTCCACAGGCTAACTTTAGATCTGAATCTGTTATTTTCTGAACCCATAGGTGAAAAAAGCAACCAAGCGGCCAGATCACATCACACTTGACGATGAGTATCAATTTGATAAAGGCCTGGAGGGGAGGGCGTCTAGAATACACTGCAGAGCTGCCTTCGAAACATCCAGACGCTGCTGAGTCACACTGAAATACAGCTTGTTGTTGGTGAACTCCTACAGAGCGGTTAAAGCTGTCCAGTCGGAAGACGGTGGCATTCCTTCAAGAATCATCTCATTACGAAGTATCCGTATGCTGAGCGACGCAGGTATGGAAATCAAAACGTGGATTTAAAGGCTCCCATTTTGGAAGGGCCCAGAGACGGATTAGAATCCAGCCCAAGAGAGGTCCTGGCACCTGATTTAGCAGCAGTCAGCAGGGGACAGCCTAAGCCGTACCCTGCAAATCTGTAGACCTCCAGGAGACGCCCTGAGAAGCAGTGGCTCTGAAGGCTCCATCTTACAGATACCTGAAGGTTCACACGTTTCTCATAGATTCAAAACTGACTTCAGTGACTTGTGTTTTGCTGATGCGTGCAACATCACCACTACCTTCAGATACACCTTATACAACGACAGAGAGCGCTCTCCATTTACACTTTAAAGCAATCTCTCTCGTATCGCTGGGGTAGTTTTGTCTAATTGGAATACTCTCCAAGAAAGATCCTAACATCAAAGTCCAGCTCAGTTCCCTTTGAAGTGGCAAAGGATGAGAAAGCCATTCTGACAGCCTGCAGAATTCAACTGCAATATTGCTGTGGCCTAACTATGAACAGAGAGATACAGTGTGGGGTTGATCAGCAGTTCAAAACAGAAACCCGAAACTGTAAACAAGAAGCAGACAGACAGGGGTGTGGCTCCCAGCCCATGCATATGCGTAAGGCGAGCTCCCGCCGTGAGGTGTGGGCTGTGTGCGGCGATGGGGACGCACGGCACTTACTGTGGCTGTACCGGTACAAAGAGGAGGGACGGCCTGCCTCTGGCAGAAATGAAAGAAAAGGAGAAACTCAAAAACGTAAGCCTGATGCCGCCCCAGCACTGCACTGCAGCTGGCACTTAGCAGGAGGACTGATCTTACTGCGCTGCCCAACAGGGTGGCAGCTTGGCACTGCTACCACTTTGTCAGCACACCACTGTACAGTGCACCTTCCCTCCATTACTGCACGTGTCACACAGAATGATTTCGATATTTAGGAACAAAAATATTGGACACACATTTTTTTAATGATTTATTTGAGGAACAAAGGTATCCAACACCCGTAACACCAGGGGCAGAAATGACTGCCCCCTTAAACTGTCCGTCATGCACATCACTGCAGAGGAACTGCAGCCCGTCTCGGAGAGCCGCTTTAATTCAGGCACATGGGTAGGTTTTTGAGCACAGCTTTATGAGATCCTTCCAGTGTCTGCATTGGGGTCAAGTCAGGATTCTCCAAGAATTTTCTGGTAGAGAAAAGAACTAACGTTTTGTTCAGTAACAGAAAGTGGGGCATCACCAAACAGCATCGCACTGCAACTGTCAGTATGATTTCACTATTTAATGCTGCATTTGCTTTATACTAGACATAATCGGACCCATGTTGTCCATAAAGTTCCACTTTTGACTCACCTGTACAAAGAACATTATCCCAAAAGGCCTGCCAGTCACCCAGTGGCTTTTGTGAGCTTTGCTTAGCAGACCGATAAGCTGCCACACATCCACTTTTTGCCCAGCCTCTCTCACATAGACCTTAGCTGGGGCTGCACGGGCTGGCAGTACTTTGGACATTCTTCTGAGAACTTCCGAGACTCCCTCTGAGTTGCCACTGCATGTATTGGAAATTTTGGCAGGCTGGCTGCTCCTGGGCAGACTCGCCCTGCCTCAGGGGTTCTCCATTGGGTGACAGCAGCTCTCACTGTGCTTTGCTGGGGTTCCAGAGCCACAGAAATGGCTTTGTAACCATTTTCACTGTGGCACATTTCAACCTTTTCCCTCATCTACTGTGTACCTCCCATTAATCACAGCACCCTGTGCTTGTAGAATCATGGCAGTGACTCATTCTGAGGTTCAGTATCAGTGAGGTCTCCATCCAAGAGGGTCTCCTGCATCTATTTACCAAGTGGATTATTAACTAAGAGGATTACTTTTCACATGGGTGAAACGGGTGTTGGATAACTGTTCATTAAATAAAACAATGAAATACTTTTTGAAATGTGCCGTTTTACTCTGCTTCCTTTTGTCCAATATCACCATTTTCCTAAAGAAAACACCATACAGGGACAAATACGCAAAACTACAGCAACTATAGATACTTTTCTAAAGCACTAATGTATCTTACGGAATCTGTGCCTTTTTATCACTGAGAGATACTTTACAGAGGCCACGGACTTGGGGTCCCTCCTGAAATTCCAACAAAACCTTCTCCTTAATCCAGACACCTATTCATTACCTCACATGCTGTACTACAGGGCTGCCTGTGCAGGAAAGGCAGCTCAGTTTGCTGTGATAATGGTCTTCACAGTAAGCACTGACATCAAGACTGTGAGTGCTGATTGTATGGTACATGGCCAAGTGTGCTATATGCTATGGAAAGCTGGAAATAATAATGACAGACTGGGATGCAGGTACATGTCACATAAGGCCCTGCATTACCTGTGATGGGGCCTGCAGTGTAGATACTAGTATGGTGGCCCATTACAGCCTGGGATGGAGTTACAAACTGTTGTGTGTTGCACCAGTGCATTACCTGCTTTTGGGGGGTGCAGTGTAGAAACTATCATGGTGGTTGCCGGGGATCCAGAAACAAAAGACTGAGATGACGAGGGTGGAGAGACCAACGTGCCTTGGGGAGTGGTTATCACAAGCCCAGCTGGCAAACGTGAAAGCAGAAGAAAATATTAACGAGGAAAACAGAACGGAGGACAGACAAAAGGCAGGTTACATGAATACATACCCAGCAAAGCAGAGAGCAGCGTGTACATGCCGCAAGCCGAAAGCCATACATCTAGCTAAGCATAATTAGACTGTTTGCTCATACCACTGCACTTTCTGCCCTTTTGAGCTTTGTGTGAAAGAAATATTGGCATATAACCCTCTGGTATATACGAATCAGCGATGACAGTGCAAGTGAAACTAATGCGTGCTTCCAGAGCGGTCCCACCCATTCAGTGCTGCGAGAGCCCGTCTTTTTGCATTTATCAGGATAGCCCTTTGATCCACATAATAAAAATCAATTTCTCTCCTGTTCATCTCCTTACATAAGCTCTTCTGTTACTAGGCCTGTCAAAATTATTACATAAATGCATGATAGTACTTATTTGAGTTGACCGCAATGATTTAGCATAAGTTGCTAGAATCATCTGCATTCATCTATATAAATACCGGTGGATAAAACAGAAATGTAATTTTTCTATCAGTTTCCATGTCATTTTCCACCGTGTAAAGTTTGACTCTCGTTTAATGACGTCCTCTCATTGGGCTTCGCAACCAATCCATACCACCCTTTATACCGCGCACATCCTCGCACATCCAGCATTACGCTTCACGCAACATTTTACAACGGTGCCCGATTTGTGCCACTTTGTTTCATGACATTTTCATGAGACATTAATATTCCTTTTCATGCCGTCAGATGCATTTTGCGGGCTGCTTGTACGCCGCCTCCACCAGCCCAGAACGGGATATTCAGCCAGATATTCCGATTTTGGATCATTTGTGGTCTCTGTCTGTTTAATAAAAGTTCTACGTCGCACCTGCGCTTGGCTCTGTGTGCGGGTCTGTGGGGCGACTATCTGTCCCTGACAGCTGACACTATTATGCTGGGGCGAAGTCTTATGCCAACAAGACAAACAACTAGAGAAATGAGGTTATTTTGTCCAATTTTTTCTAATCCTACTGATTTGGAGTGATATAAATATGGATACAGGCCATGTATGGACACAGAAATTTCAACTGATGGAAATATACACTATTATTTCAGATACTGGATATTTAAGTAACAGTGTTGATCCAAAGAGCTGGAATTAGATGATCAGAGTAAACAAGCAAAGAAAACTGACTTTTCAGTCAATGGGACCATTAACACTAAGGGCCTGTACCACAAAGCCAGATTTCTCACAGGCTCATATAACTCGTCAGGTTTAAGGTGCCGCAGTTTAAACGCACTTTATCTTTGTTCACTTATATTTAGCCCAAACTACCTTAATTCTAACAATTTATCTGGCTTAGTTTGCTGTAAATGTTGACAATATCGTTTGCCGTAAAATGGCAGGCTGGGGCTTTAAAGGATAAATGCACTAAAAATTCAAATCTATTTCAACTTCTAACTAGGTGATCGAATTAGAAATAAAGAATGTGGAATTTTCTTTTTAAATAATTTAACTCAAGAACTTAATTCAATTATTATTTGTAGCAAAGGATGCCTTATGAATTGTAGCCATACATTTATTAATTTTCCTCCATTTTATAAAATGGCTTTAATGTGTTACCATGAACAGAAGCAAAATATCTCCATAAACGCTACGACTTGAGAAAAAAAATCTTTCAATGTGTATTTTGTTCAAAAATAGCTTTAAAGGCTATTAAAGGTAAAGGGTTTGTAAGATCAAACTATTAGTGACAGGCTCAATGAAGTATGTTCAACTATATTTCTGACATGTTTAAACACAGCTCGGACTGTATCCAGATACTAAAGTATTACTCATGTTTGTAATACATGTAATCCTGAAGTATGAATGTGACAGAATTATGCAAATGAAAGTGCAATATAAACGAAAATGATAAATATCATCAACACTCACACACACAGACAGACAGACAGACAGACAGACAGACACACACACACACAGACATGCTCAAGATAAGGATGCAACTGATATCGCGGGTGGAAACTTTCAAACAGGACTGGAAAATTAGCTGCACAACAGTTAAAATTCTGTTTACGTCACACACACACCCAGAAGAAGCTGCTTTTCACATCCTCTGACACTAATCAGCAGGCAGGTACACACTCACAAAACTCTGACATATGGACACTACAAACCTGCCGTCATGATGCTGGTAGAGGACACAGGCACCACAGTGATGTTCTGGGATGTGTGTGGAGGGTGTAGGGAACCTGCTAATGAGGTGGCCACTCCTCCTTCCTGCTTGGGGGCCCGCGCCCCGGCCTCCATTGTGAGGGAGCCTGGCACAGTCAGCACTGCGGTGGGGTAGGTGGAGGAGTGTGCGAAGGAGGAGGGGCTCTTCTCTGGGCCCAGCTGCTCCTTCATCTTGTTCAGGAACATGGCGTTTTCGATCTAGGGCAAAGGAGCAGCGCGTCACCCGTAACATTCACAATCCACAGCCAACAGCTCCTTGTTAAAAACTTCTGCTTTGAGGCAATTCCTGTTTAACTATAACAGCACTGAACATATATGTGGTACCAAATGACACTGGTGGTGATGTGTGGCAGCTCCTAGGATAAGTTCCATGTTTTCTCTGCTCTTTTGGGTGGTGTAAGTCAGATGGAAGAGACCATGTTTGGAGGAAGTTAGAAATTACGCAGCTTGATTCCACCAATATGCTCAAAGGCCCCCCGGTGAAGACAAACATTTTTGTATACAATCTTTTTCCGGAAGATTTGGTGTCATTTACATTGATATTCCAATAATAACAATATCCTCACCTGTCCTTGCACTGTAGGAACGGGAGACCAAAAGTATGGGGAGTTAAAATGGGAATCTTCCATCATTCCTACAATTGACAAGCACATTTTCATTAACACTGAGATGCTCATTCTCCTCACAGCATAATTAAGCCTTCTCTCAACACACACGTGCTGAGAAAAATAAGAGGTCACATCCAGCCAGGTGGGGCCTAGATGATAGTGGGCAAGGCACCAGCCATGAGGTATGTCTGTGTGTCAGTAAGCAGAGCACAAGGCAGCAAGGGCCTACTCGTCTGTATGCTGAGCATTATCATGTGGGCCAATATGAAAGTCAGCAGAGCACAAGGCAGCTTGGGTTTGTGCCTCAGTCAGCAGAACGAGCGCCAGTTTAAAGTCCACATGTAAATCAGCTGAGCAGAAGCCAAGTTGGGTCTGTGTGTAAGCCAGCCAAGCACAAGCCAGGTTTGCTCGATATGTCAGTAGACAACATTCATTCAGGGAAATCCTGTGTCAGTAAACAAAGCATCATTCAGGAGAGGCCTTTGCATTTGTAAATAAAATATCATATAGGAAAAATAGTAAAGAGCATTATTCATGAGGGCTCTACATGTCTGTAAGAACTTCTCAGGTGGCACCTACAAGTGAGTGGGCCAAGCAGAATCAAAGTTTCAGTGTGTGTCAGTCATTCAAGTGGAGCGAACATGTCAGTAAGCATGATCACAAGCCAGGAGAGGCTTACATCTCAGATTGGCAAACAGGACATACAAGGATGACCTACGAGTCAGTGAATGACCAGCATTCAGGCCAACATTTCAGTCAAAAGAGCACAAGCAAAGTGGGCACTACACACTGCACCAAGCTTCAGCATTAATACAAGGCAACAAGCATAATGTATATCCCGCATTACTGTCGAGTGCATGCATTTCACTAACTGCATCTGCAAACATTAGTAACATGGTATATATATATATATAGATATATATATACTGCATCAGCAAACATCAGTAACATGGTATATATATATATATATTGCAGCTGCAAACATCAGTAACATGGTATATATATGCACACACACAAATATAAATTATTATTATAATACATAATGCCCATCATGAGGAAATTAAAAAGCCAAAAATTTTTAAAAATCTAACTATTTCAAGATTTGGCCATTTTCTATTCGGTCTAATTTAAATTTCATCAACCAATTTCAGGTTTTATTGAACAATTGCTTAAAACAATACATATAAGAAGAGGACATATAAACAAAATACATAAACAATAGTGGTTTAAAAAAAATAACTGGAACCTAGGCCTTCACAGTGTTAATATCGATATTGCATGTTATGCACATGCAAATGTTATATAGCAAGGACCGTGATAGTTAGTTGGGTTGAGATTAAGCTTGGGTGGTATCTAATTTTTCATACCATCCATTCATGTACTGAGGTATACAGCACTTTGACAGTATTTTCAAAAGCAATGCTATTCCAGTATTCTAAAACCTTGGCAACAAAAAATGCGTCCCGTCCCCCCCCAAAAAAATACTGCGGTGTAGCTTGTTACCGTAATACTGTCCAAGCCTAACATTTTCACTCTGTCATAGGAAACAAAACTTTTTTTTTGCTTTGATTGAATGATTGTTCCTTTTCAAGATTATCTAGCATATGTTAAAAATCTGTCATCCGCTGTTTTTGCACGAGCTCTGTGTTCCCTGAGCCAATCATAATTTTCATCCTTGCCATCAGACTCACTCACAGACTGTGTGCTGCATTTGTAAGAAATTTAAATAAGTGAGGAGGAAGAAAACGAACAAGAACTGGTCACTAAAAGACAGCAGCCTTCCACTGTATGAAAATTTTTTGGATTCCATAGACACGAAATTTAGTAAAACCAAGCGATGTCAGCACTTCTTTGTGTTGGCACAACTCGCAGCAACACAACCTACTTACTTGACAGAGACTAATGGCAGATAAGGTCGATTTTGTCTATGTTATTTTGGGTAATTTTCCCAACTTTTTTTGTTTTATAAATATTTCAATATTATTCATAAAAAATTCACATCTCAGACATTTGAGAATTTTCTAGTATCATGCAGCCTTGCTATAACCCTAAAATGGTTATATCAGCCCTGGCATAAACCCACGACAAACAAGTTTGTTTCAGAATGCTAATCAAAACAGCTGTAGTTTATTAAAACTTATATCTATCATTTCTGTCCAGCCTAAAAGGTACATTGTAGTGAAGGCACTGTCACTAAACTTTCAGATGTGTAGGCACTCAGTCAACTGGTCATTTGGTCTATTAGATTTCTGATTCACACCATGAAAAATACGCCCAACAAAGAACAAGGAATTCAACAAGGGCTTCATAATTTATACATTCAAGAATGTTATTTTCCGACGTCTAATATTTCCCATCAATAAACGTAAAATTTATCACAATGTTAACATGATAATTCTACATTTCAAAACTGACACTGATAAGAATGACACACTAAAGTTTTGGACTGTTTATTGCAGCTGTAACAGTTGTGGGTACAAGTGAACATTACAACTCTATAACCAATATGCTTTAAAACCCAGAGGATCAATCCCTTAACAGACTGTGCTGTCAGTATATTACATTCAGTTCTTGCTGTCATTTTTCTTTGTACAGGATATGTATTATTCACACGGTTATGTTAAACCTGCATGCATTGTGCAGTGACATTTCATTTCTCACAGAAATAGACAATCCACAAATGTAATCAACATTCTTCCTGAAATGGTCGGGACATCATGCTTTGAGAACCATCTTTTCTTGTCAGCAAATGAATTGTGGGTAACTCTGATACAGGGACCATTTGATGCCCAGGCACAAGGTCCCCATGGAAAATGGTGCTAAATTAGCTGCAGAGAAAAACTACTGCTTTTAATATATCAGTTTATTCTGTCTTTTCGGGTACCGACTGGGTCAACAATTTAATAGCATAGGCGTCACCAACACTTGGTATATATCATCTGAATGCAAGAACCTGTGCAACTAAATCCTTTAAAAAAATTCTCTTGATTGCAGTGCCGGTGGCTTTGTACTACTGTACACAATCACAGCTGAGGTGATTTTCCCCAAAATGTCCCTGGAGCGCACTCTTCAAACTGTGGATTATATGGATATGGTATATCGACCAGCCTTGAGGAGAAAATGTTATCAATCAATTCATAATAGTTTGCCTTCATTCTATTTTTGTTTGCCTTGGAGCTCAATATTGAGTACTGCAGATTTTTTATTACAACGCGGTCCCAAGCAAAACCTGTAAAACACACAGACTCATGCAGAATTTTGGTAAGACACACCCACTTTCCACACTCCTTGCTTTTTTATATAAAATACATCAAACAGTTCTTACAGACTAAAAACTTACCTAATAAGCATGTCAATTCATAAAATGACTTACTACAAGGTAGCTACACATTATTCCTCTAAAGAGTTCTCTTAATACTGAATTTTTTTTTATTACTTTGCCTCAAAATATTTTATTTCCCCATAATACTAATAAGTCACACCTGCAAATGAAAATCATGTCTATAACAACAAAGCCCAGCAAATCCTGATATATGCATATACGCTCTCGTCATTTAGCTGTTAACCTTTATTTAATACAGCGCTGCATGACACTCCTGCGTTTTTGAGTATCACTCAATTTTTAATGCACGACCGTGTTTAAATTAAGTGTAACGAGCTAAGTGCCTTTGATGCATTGTTCGCGTTTTAAATTCATACCGTGTAATGAATGCTTATTGATTCCTATACGCCTAGCTAACTAAACGCTTTGATTAACGCCGAAAGCCGCTGCGCTGCCATCGGTCTATACGGACTGCATCATGTTCCTATGTTCCGCCCAAGCGGCATATCACTAGAAAATGAAAAAGCTTATCGACTATTTATTATTTATGTACTATTCGGGCTAACTCGCTAGCTCGGTTCTTGCCAAGCCTAGCTAGACTCCATTATTCAAAACATTAAGATGCCGTTTAGGAAAATACACGCTCCCGCGCGTCCGCGTCTCACAATGTTGCTCTCCGCTACTGGTCTGTCTGTGAAAATAAAAGGGAAAAAAACTCGGGTATAAAAAAAAAAAAAAAAGGAGAGAAAAAAACGGTCGAAGCCGAAAGCCCGACGCCAGGCGCAGCCTCCCGCTGACTTCCGGCAGCCGCGGCGGAGCAGACAGCCCGCACTCGCCAATCCCTCAAATAAACACAGAAATATCACTCATTTAAATGGTAATCAGGGAATAATTACCGGTGCTGCCGATTTCCTTTCCTCCCCGGGACTCCCTCGGGGCAGGACGGTTCGGAAACTCCGTCCAAATCCAGCCAAAACCACTAATTTAACGGATTTTTTCCCTTCCAAATATTTTCTTTTTTTTCTTCTCTGGTGGGGCTACCCGACTCGACTATGCTACACTTCCGGTGAAGAAGGTCAATATGCAAAACAGGTCAGCTACTTCCGGTGAGTGAGGTCATATGTAGAGCGCCGGAGAGCCGCTGAGCAGCGGTAGTTGTTATTGGTTGCTCGAGTTCATACTCAGTGTAATTTATTTTCAATATATTTAAAATATGCTATATAGATTTAAAAAGGCAGCAGCAAGTAGCATCTTTATCTCATTTATTCAGGTATACTGCAGTCGTTATTTAGGCAAAGAAAATTAAGAAAACAGCAATAGATAGGGCGTCAGAACCGGGAGCGGACGCGTACATGTCAGTGCTTAATGTGGCTTCATAAATCCCCAATAAATAGACCTTTCTGTTTAAATTATTAGCCTGCCCCTCCCACCCAATCTCAGACTCTTCTACGCCGTTGTTTGTATGGGTGATGTTGCTGCTTTATATACTTTTTTTTAATTTGCTCAAAATATGTGAAAATGGTCAAAACTAGACATCTGAAAAAACGAGGGGTGCCGGTGTGGATACGGGTGCCCGTGCGGGTGCCGGTACCGGTGGAATCCGATGATGAAAGAGCGCAGTCTGCAAGCCGCGGCGCCGCAAGTTCATCGAAGCGACCGCTTTGATTTCGGGGAACCCCCGGTTGGATCCAGGGCCAATTTTTAATCTCAGTCCAGCATGCTGATGATTATTCAGTTTTTTTATTTAATATTGTAAACCCTAATTTCTGAAATGATTTACAAACAGACAATGACCTTGTCTGACCGCATGAAACGCTATTTCAGTAGGTAGCATTGGGTGTTTCTATGGTAATTAAAATAGATATTTAAACGTTTTGTCAATTATCTTAAACCAGAGGAACGTTTCCGTAATTATCTGTTCATGTTAAAACAACCAAACAAGTAGATTAGAAACTACTTGTAACGGCAATATGGGATTAATAATTGTTTTCATACATGTGAAGCTGAAATATCATCTTTTATGTGAAAACATTCAGTATGGCTTTAGCCCTGGGTGTAATACTTAGGTATTGATTATTGAGTAATTACCTATATTCAGCTGTTACTAATTGATATTCGAGATAGAACATAAAGAAATGTACTGGATATTTTTAATGCTCTAATTACAAATAAAGTGAAACACATACTGCTAAAATTTGATTCTTTTTATATAGACTAAATTTAAATATTAAAACTTTTTCGTTTCAAAAGAAGGACCCAGTGATATTTCTTATAGAATAATGAGCTTTTTCAAATCCCAAACCTGAAAAATATGCATTTAGGTGACTGGCCCTTAATGTGTGAATTCGGGCCCTGCACTGGACTGGATTTGTGTCTAGGGTGGCCCCTGCTGCCTCCTGCCCAGAGCTTCCTGGGATATGCGTCAGGCATCCAACTGCTTAACCTGGAGGACACCTACAGCACTCAATGCCCCGGAGAGCAACCCCCGTCACCACCTGTTCACCCTCTTGTCCTCTGGAAAGCCCTACAGGACTATTCACTGACACACCTCCAGGCTGAGGAGTAGCTTCTACCCCAAAGCCATCAGTCACCTTAGCCAAGCAGGAAACAGCAACTCCGATACCCTCCACCCACCCCCAGGAGCAGCCCGTACGCACCCATCTACCAACCTGCCCCCCAGACTACTTACTGTTCGTAGTCCTGCTAATCCTTATCCACATGACTTGCTAATTAAATGAAAGACACCACCTGATGCTGCTGAAAGAGGATGTGACTGCACTACTGCACTTTCAGTCACCATTCAGCCTCATACTGTACATCTAAACTGTATATATTACCTTCCGATTTATTTTCCCATTATTCGTCTGTTATACCTTTGATGGGAAGCACAGAGTTTCGTTATACATGTACAATGACAATAATGATATTGTAAATATGCTCACTGCAGCCCTTCACTGGATAATTGGTTATGGAAGATGGGCAGATGAATGGAAAATGTGTAAACCGCACACAGTTTAGACAAGGGGTGTGTATTTGAACAGTAATATTTCCTAAACACATATCTAAGATAATAATAATAATAATGTGACATAAGGGAAGTTACATTCCAAAACTTACATACGACACAAAAACCTACATTTCCTCTATAAAGGACAGCAAGCAATGACTAGCACCCATCCACATTGGATATTCCCTGGCCCAGGAGGTCCACAGCCCATGCTGGAGACGTGGCTGGGAGGGACGCAGACTGGGGCACGCTTCGTCTCTCGGTCTGTGTGGAACTTACAGAGTAAGCTTTTCCAGCAGAGCGGTACAGTTCACACATAGCTTCAACTTTGGTGTATAATTCATGCAGTCCTGTTACATACTGGAGTAGCAATTACATATGAAATCTATGCTACACACAACATTATATATATATACTAATGAAAACATACCAGCACTTTATCAGCCTGCAGCAAGACACAGCGACGGGCGGCAGTGCTGAAAACAGGCTACATGTGGTGAACTGGACTCAGCATGCAGCACAGCCATCTCACTCTATTGCCAAATACATTAAACCCGCAGAGGACACTCAATTTCCCCTGGTTCTAATTACAATCACAGCAAAGCCATTCTACACACAAGAGTGGGATCAGTGTCAGCAGGACAGCATCATCACAAGCTGGAAGTCTAAAGTAGCATTGTTACGGACCTCAGAAAAAGCCAATAACTGTGCCTTTGGCTTACAGGATATAAAACCAGGTGTAGTAAGGTAGAAAAGATCAAATCGAAACGGTACTGTAAGCTGAGCAAATGTGTGGAGTTTTCTAACTGTGGAAAATATTCAAAGACCAGCACTCAGCTTACGTTTATGCGTGGTAAATAGCTTACCCAACAACTAAATAAAATGCTACATAAAACAATAGATGAGATCATTCAGTACATTCAGTCAAAATGTTATCCTTATGCCTCTCAGAGTCTCACATATGACTAAACGGACGTTTCATGCTGCTGAGGTGTATTTCTACTGCAGTTAAACTGATTGCACAAATTTCACAAATCTGTAAAATATATACGTCACTGTCTTCATGGCTGCACCACACCCTCATCATACAAACATCTGTGAAGTCAGTGTATGCAAGTTAGATGTGGAACAAGAAAACTGTGAAAATAGTGAACAGATACAGTAGTGTATGAGAGGAACAAACACGATAAAGCGGGACAGACAGACAGGACAGGCTTATTGACAGGGCAAAGGAAAGAATAGGCCCTTTTTATACGTAAACACAGAGAGGTATTCAAGTTATCGTGTAAATCGGTGATGCACAAAAACGACGTCCACATCTCCCCATGATAGAAAAAGGCAGTGAGTGCAAAAGGTCAGTCTGGAGGGGGCAGACTCAGGGGGCCTGGCTGGGTCCGGGATTCACTCCATGTTACTGCATCCCCTTATCCTTTGAAAGAATGTGGAGCACTATGATGATGATGATATATCTGACGGTAACAGGATATAAGGGCAGCTGACATCCGCCGCTCTAAGAGAGCAGGAGCAGGGTGATGGGGGTGGGGAGGTGGGGAGGAAGGGAGGCAGGGAGGTGGAAAGGCAGGGAGACGGGCTCATGGTGGGCTCATGGCGCGCTCTGCCCATTCACTAGGGTTCTTCTTCAGCCCATACGAGTAGATTTACCTGAAACCTTGGGGAGGTACAGACAAAGAATCAGTACAGAAACCAATATCAGTATAATTCAATTTTCACTGGCTGCTTTTTAATTACAAAAAAAGCACGAGATTTGGCTCATGTAATAAAAATTATTTGAACTATATATACATTTATTATGCAATAATTTTTATTCTATTTCTCAATTTCATATCAGTAGTACATTAATGATGCTATAGTTTTGTGCATTAATTAATGCATTTATTATAGCATTAGACAATAAATATTTCAATTTATATTTTGTATGTGTAGTTAAATGTCTTACAAAGAGTTTCATGATGTCACCAGCCACCTGAGGCAGTTAACCGGCATGCAACCATTGTGTCACTGGTGCCTGGCAAAGTGGCGCTGAAGTACCATCCCTACCAAGCCTACAACCTGCCTCTGATACTCACTGCTGCTGTCACTCACAGTATGCATAGCTATGGCTCACAGATGCCCAGAGAGACAGGAGGGACGCACAAAGCAGCACTGGAGGACTAGGGAACCAGATAAGAGGCACAGAGACACTCAGAGGCGAACAGGGCAGGACAAGAGACCCAGAGACACAGAGACAGAAAGACACAGAGAGAGTCAGCGGGCGAGTGGAGCGCAGACACACCTGTGAGATGCTGACTCCCGTCAGTCTCTCCACAGCCTCTGGCAGTCGGGTCATGATGTCCAGCACCTCCCCAGTCAGCTTGGCTGCTCCCACTTCAGAGCCTCCGCTGGACACCATGGTGACCTTCTGTGCTGCTGAAAGGGGCTTGCTGATTTCTTCTGCCATCTGGTGGAAAGCAGGAAGAATATAATTCCTAAAAGGATTTGAATTCAAATGGAAAACATGGACCTGTGACAGGCTGGATCCCATCCTGGGTTATTCTATGCATAGTACAAATGGGAATGGAGAATGGATGGACAGATGGATGGATGTTAATGGATGGATGGATGGATGGATGGATGGAAAACGGACTTTGAAGGAACTAGGGATGCAACAACACGGACTCCTTTTCATGAGCCGAGCCTACAGAAGTTACAGTGATATTCTCTATTTTAGCCCCTCGTTTCACTACATTCAGGTTCAAGTTTTTTGTTTTGAAAGGGTTAGGGTTTGGGCTGTTTTCCACACAGCCTTTTTGTACCTTAAGGGCTACAGACTTGCACATAGAGCTGACACTTTCTCAAAGTGCTCCTCTGAGACTCACCAAGGGAAGTTTCTCCAGCAACATGTCCACCATGGCCCCCTCCTTGTACTCCTTGAAGGCCTCTGCCTTCTTGACCATTTGCTCTGCCTCTGCTTTGCCTTTGGCCTCCACTGCATAGGCCTCTGCCTCCCCTTTCACCTGAGAGAGAGATCAGTCACTGTCACACTGCATAGACCTCTGCCTCCCCTTTCACCTGAGAGAGAGGTCAGTCACTGACACACTGCATAGACCTCTGCCTCCCCTTTCACCTGAGAGAGAGGTCAGTCACTGACACACTGCATAGACCTCTGCCTCCCCTGTCACCTAGGAGAGAGCTCAGTCACTCTCACACTGCATAGGCCTCTGCCTTCCCTGTCACCTAGGAGAGAGCTCAGTCACTGTCACACTGCATAGGCCTCTGCCTCCCCTGTCACCTGGGAGAGAGGTCAGTCACTGTCACACTGCATAGGCCTCTGCCTCCCCTTTCACCTGAGAGAGAGATCAGTCACTGTCACACTGTATAGACCTCTGCCACCCCTTTCACCTGGAAGAGAGATCAGTCACTGTCACACTGTATAGACCTCTGCCACCCCTTTCACCTGAGAGAGAGGTCAGTCACTGACACACTGCATAGACCTCTGCCTCCCCTTTCACCTGAGAGAGACGTCAGTCACTGTAACACTGCATAGACCTCTGCCTCCCATTTCACCTGAGAGAGAGATCAGTCACTGTCACACTGTATAGACCTCTGCCACCCCTTTCACCTGGAAGAGAGATCAGTCACTGTCACACTGTATAGACCTCTGCCACCCCTTTCACCTGAGAGAGAGGTCAGTCACTGACACACTGCATAGACCTCTGCCTCCCCTTTCACCTGAGAGAGACGTCAGTCACTGTCACACTGCATAGGCCTCTGCCTCCTCTTTCACCTGAGACTCACCTTGATGGACTCTGCCTCGGCTTCGGCCTCCATGATGAGCTGGAGGCTGCAGACACACACAAGAGGGGGAAAATGAGCACAACAGGGGACTGAAGATACAGCCTGGTGAGATTATCTGGAACCTGCAGGCATGAAGCAAAAGGGGAGCCGGTCTCACCGCTCAGCCTCGGCCAGTTTCTCGAGTCGGTAACGCTCGGCCTCGGCTGGCTTCCGGACCTTGGCCTCCAGCTCCTTCTCCTTCCGGATGATTTCCTGCTCCTGAAGCATTATCTGCTGGGCCCTCTCCACGACCTGCACCTGCATCTTCTCCTCTTCGATGCGCTGCTTGGTCTTTGCTGCCTGTGATAAAGAGCTAGTACAGTTTGCTAGTGCTCCAATGTTATTGTGAAGATGTCAGTTCCCCAACTGTGTGTGCAATGCTGCCCGTGTAGCTCAGCAGCGATACCAGTTCTCGTAACACACCTGAAGCTGGTAGGCCATCTCAGACTCAGCCTTCTTGGTGTTGACTTCAATGTCATAAGCGGCTTTCTTCAGTTCATAGTCCCTCTGAGCCTTGGCCATCTCGATTTCATTGAGGTACTGAGCAGACACTTTCTCCTGCATTGCATGGGCTTCCTGCAGCCAGGACGCAGAAGCGGAGGGTGAAGGTGAGGTGAGAGATAGAGACGGGAGGCTACCTGGACAGGACCCACACAGGGGACAGAACTCACCCTAATTACGGCATCCCTCTTGTTCTGGGCCTCGCCAATTCGGGCATCTTTCTGCACCTGAGCGGTACGGGCCTTCCCCAGAGAGTGCAAGTAATCCTGGGGAGGGAGACAGAAGGGCAGCTTGCTGACTGACTGCCCAGCGAGGCGGGGGGTTGGGGTGAAGAAGAGGCACAGAGAGACACGGCACCTGGTCATCATGGACGTCTTTCAGGGTGTAGCTGACCACGCTGATGCCCATGTTGACCAAATCAGAAGAAGCCACTTTGAAGACCTGCTCAGAGAACTTCTTCCTGTCCTTGTAGATCTCCTAGACAGAGAGAGCAAACGGCGACTCCAGCAACAGTGTGGGGCATACGTGGGTGCGTGCGTGTGATACGTTTTTCTGCGGTCCTGTGCAGCTGTACGGGATGTACCTCTACAGTGAGGTGAGCGATGATGGCCCTCTGGTGGCCCTCCAGTGTCTCCAGGGCGATCTGGGCAATCTCGCCCTCTGATTTCCCCATGAACATCTGACAAGCTGCTGCTAGCATCTCTTTGTTCTGACCCTGAATCTTCATCTATGGATGCATCATAATTCAAACAACGCACATCAGTCACTCCCAGCACTTACACAGCACAGCAGAAAGACACTGAACATTGTCACTGGGCATAGTATACATAAAGACTGCGCACAGCTATTTCACATATGCTCAACATACAGTATACAGCATGCACTGTATGGATCAACACCTTGGTTGCACAGTGAGCACTGCACACAATCCCATTCTGCAGACATTGTGTGGTAGAATGATGTTCAGTGTACCTGGGCAATGCCAGTGACAGAAATGGGCACGCCGTGTCTGGTGTACACTTTGTCACTCTTCACATTGAGGGTTAGGGTGTTCAGAGAGATCCTGAAAAACATACAGAGGCAGAGAGGTAGTGTCCATCACAATACCTCACACAATGCTGTCATTATCACTGCAGAGCAAAATAACCAGCATGTGATTACAGCGAATTAGGACAGTGGCTCGCTAAGTACAGAGGGGCTGAATGTTTACCTCTGGATTTGCTGAATACATGGGATGACAAAGACCCGACCACCCGCGATCATAAGGGGAGGCGAGCGACAGAAACCTGCGGAGAGTGCAGAGGAACATACCACTGAACGTAGATGTAATTATGAAAGAGTTGGTCAAGTGTATGGGAAGAGTTAATGTATGTATATGCATGTGAAGATTTAATTTAATTTAATTTAGTTTATCTTGGACTAAGATCTGAATCATTTCAGCCAAACAATACTGTGTAAAAATGTTAGTCTGCCAAAGAAAATTGTGTTTATGTCGGTTTAAAAATTATGATTGTTTTTTTTTGTCTGTCAAATTCTAGGAGCACCAGCACGAAGTGTAGGCGCACCGCTTAAATCGACATGCAATGCAACACATCTCAAGTGCATTACTGATAAATGCTGGAAATAAATATACAATTTACAGAAATAACAATGTGATTTTTTTTTTAAAGGAAAAAGTCACAAAGTGAGGTAGTGCTTAAGAGAAAAAAATTTAAGAGAAAATTTTCATTACG
>JAAGVU020000045.1:16961352-16980715 GCA_011763525.2 Mormyrus iriodes
CACTTTCTCACCGAAATTCAGGAAGCTGGTTCTGGGCTCCAGCCCACGTTCGTGTCGCTTTTCCACCACACAACAGGAACTGGGACCTTCATGCTAAATAAGCATGGGAGCCGCAAAGCTCTTATCTTAAACTTCACACATGATTTCATAGGAAACTAAACCGCCACGGCAAACCATGGAGGATTAACTAGTCGTTTTGCTGGTTACTTGTTAGTTACTGGGGGGATCGACCGCGATCATAATGGGACACGGTCTTTTATTTATAGTCTATTTATATGACCTGCGACATTTTTATAATTCATTATTAAATTTGGCCAAAAAATCGATCTTTCATTTTCTACAAAATGATAAATGATGTAATTCTGCTAATAAGTGATGGCAAGTTTCACCACCTGCATCAGCAAAGTATGGAGACACAAGCAAACAGGTATCATTCAATGTGTAAAATGTTATATGCTTACACATGTTAAATGCTTAATTTTTGCTCTGCCACTTCTGCCTCGTTTCCCTGCACTCAGCGTCGATTAGTTAATATTATCAGTTTTATTTACTGCTTCGCAACTAAATGGATTTTTGGTTGTATTATTGATTAAGGCAAAAGTCAGTAAAAAGTATTTTTTTACGTGATTAGCGTTGAGCTTTCGTATATTCCAGTGTTCCGGCGCGCGGGTAAACCGGAAATGAAGGTGACCTGCTTCGAGGCAGAAAGGAAGCTGTCTGACGTCATGTGAAAAGGGTCTATCAAACTGAATTGCTAACATGACAGAAGTTCTTGGTTCCAGGAAAAAAGTTCCTGTGGTGGGAAAGTGCCGTAAATCGCCGACAGGTACGTGCACCAGTTCTCGTTCTCTCCGGGTGTTTCTCATGATATAAGACGGTTATTATTTTATTTGTTTTTTTTTTTAAGAAATGTGGCTCAGTGGGCTAAGCCTCTGTGCCTGTGATCAGAAGCTTGCCAGTTCGAGCCCAACCTTCACACATCTGCAGATCCTTGAGCGAGGCCCGTAACCCCCAGATCCCCGGGTGCTGCTATGGGTGGCTGCTCTTTGCAGCCAGCTTGCTCTCATCTACAGAGGAAAAAGCTGGGGGAGACGTAAAGATAATTTCCACGGGGGTCAAAAAAGTATTATTAAGAAGAATGGGGCATATTTGCAAGTCGCACTCGTGCGCCTTCTTATAAAATTTAGGGTTAGGGGTTAGTTGCAGTGTCTCCAACAATGGCTGGAAAATGTGACTAAATGGTCAAAGCTGGAGCCCTGATAGAAGGATTATTTTTTAAAAATATTACAGGATGTACTGTATTGATAAATACTTTTAAACAATTTTCTTTGGCAGCCTAAGACTTTTGCACAGTACTCTGTATATATTTATGTACGAGTGTCAAAAATAGTGTGTATGAAGGATCAACTTAATGTATTTTATCACGTATGCTCAATATATTGTTTTTAAGTGACTTATTTCATGTAAAATTGTGGACAGCATTATAAAGTATTTCAGCCATACATGCAGCATCTTACCCGACACCACCATTGCCTCATTGGGGCCACATGTGTAGAACATCTTGAGCTGAAACTATGACTGCAGAAAGACGTGTATAAACCTTTACATACACCTTACACAAATCACCGGCCAAAAATCATCTAACTTAAATATTTTACACAAAAACAGGGCATTTGCAGTGTGTAAAATTATTTGTGCGTGAAAAATAAAAATTAATAATAAAGCATTATGCTTAAACTTGGGGAAGGAATACTTACTCCTAGAACCTTGCATCAGCATGCAGTGTAATTTTAGTCTAACAATGCGTGCGTCCGTTGTGAGTACAAGGGAACGTGTTTTTTTTTGAAGAACTGTTGATCCTTAATGTATTGTAAAATCATTACATTCCATTTCGGAAATGCGCATTAATACGTTACCACAACTTACCCCACACCCTGCTTTTCCAGTAAGAGGCAAGCAAGTATTGCTTAGTCCTGGCATAATTATTTTATTTATTTACCAATTTATTTCGTAATCTAAATACACTCGTCCAGAATCCCCGGATGTGGACATTTAAATCTAATTAAAAGGCCTGCTGAAGAGCAGCAATTTTACCTACTTTTATTATAAGTAATAAATTAAGAAAAAAAAGGACAGAACACGACCGCTGTGGTATAACACAGCACCGAACCCCCTCATGAGGCTAACCCCACCCAGCGCGGGACATTACCCCCACCCCCATGCTGCTACCGAACAGCTAACCGCTATTCAGCGCATCTGGCAGCGTAAAGCAAGCCGCCGTTTATTAACCAGCAACACCGCACACTTTCATTAGCAGAAATCATATTAGCAAATACCGATCATAAAGAACAATCATAACTAATGCAACATTTTCAGTAAAAGTTTACTAAGCCAATGGAAAATAGCAGCATGCTAATGTGACGTTTAGGCCACTTTTCCACTATTTACTGAAATGCTGAAACACAAGCGCGACGCCTGAACTGCGTATGAAACCTACATTGCTCAATATAAGATCGAGATGCACTTACCAACAGTGTATTCGGGCTGTAAAGGCGGAGCGCGGGCGCCTCGGGAAAGCCGCAGGTCCGGCCGCAGCGCGCGGCCTTACGTCACAATGGCGTAATGTTGGGCTGCGCGTGGCGCGCGCCGGAGTCTCCCCTGCGCCCGGGGACGCGCGGAGCGAACCCACGCCCCTGTGCCTATGCTGCAGCCTAAACCTCTCAATTATTAATCGCGGATACGGAATGTATGTTTACTTGAAACGGAGGAATATTGTTCTTCAAATGTACAATTTTAAATGAGTTCTAGAAGCCTAAGTTGATTGCCATATCAGTGATAACCCAAGGAGTGCAGATTTGTGTGTTTGCATTCGTATTTATTTCGCAAACGCTAATTTATAATACCTATTGTGCAGGTAGCCTACATCTATAACGCAAAACATTGTATAAAACTCTCAGACTAAGAGGGCATAATCATTTCACGACAGGTGATGTTTTATGTGCAGTTATACCGCTGAAGCGGCTGTTTTTATTCATTCGATGGCTTCTTATGAGCGAGGCACCTCAGCGGAGAATGTGTGACGACAGATGTGAAACATAATGTGACACATTAAGCAAATAATTCTAAACTCTAGTTACTGCACATATAATCTAAGTAATTATATAAATATAATCCAGTATTTTAAATAAAAGGAAGAACGCGCTTCTGTAGTGCTTGACCGGTATATTACAGTGAAAGCTCCATTTCAGCCATATCATGGCCGTGAACTCCTATTCCTGCTGCAGTCGAACAGGTTTCAGAATACACACGTGATTCACCCCAAAACAAAAATGAAACCTGGCAGCCAAATAAATGCTTAAAACAGCTCTTTTTCTGCAGTGAATCAGAGAGATACAACCACTGCTTTTTTCTATTGTTCATCCTTTGTATGCTTTGTAAGACATCCTCCCCTCCCCCCCGTTTTTGCTCTATCACCAGAACAGTAAATCATCATCCCTCATAGACACAGACTGCACACTGATAGCAAACGCCATTGTCAAAACATCATCTCATGAAATACAGCAGAAAAGCTTAAACGCTTGCTTCACCCATGGGCCTCGTTAGGGCCGACCTTTCGGGGCTGTAGCTGGAGTATTTTAACCCCGATGCCAGTCTTCCTTCAAAACAGAAAACCAGTCAAGCCCCAGTAAACTTGACTTAGCCCCTAAACTCCCCTGGGTTTACCGTTACCTTTACTATGGCAACTACTTCAGCAGCTGAGCAGCTAGTTGCAGCAAGGTCATTCCCGTAATACCCACTGTTGGCAATTAATCAGACAGGCCGTGTTTTAGGTACACAATGCATTTTATGTAAAATAGAATACCTTTATAGTCATCGTACAATGTACCACGAACAACTGCAGTCAAAATGCAGAAACAAAAGTAGAGAAAATAATGTAAAAAATGGAGTATTTACAAATAATATACATATATACATGTGCTGAGAAGTTTACAAGGATAAAAAAGACTGCATGAGGAGTGAAATGCAAGGAGGTATGACCATATCAACTGAAAAAATAATATTTTATCCCGGGGGGGGGTAGGAACAGAGTGAACGTGTACCCCCAATATTAAATTTGGCTTCATCCGTTCCCCTATAAATAGACCTTTGCCTTTATATGACCAAGTTGTGTTCCCCGCAATATCAAACTCTCTCCTACCCCATTGATTTACTCAACACTTAATTGACTCTAATTAAGGAGTAATTCATACTTTAAATACCCTATTCGCCCATTATCTGTTCAAAGATATTGTCACAAGGCATTGGACCTTCTAGACATAATCCAGCTTCTGGATTAACTCCCTTATCGATGAACAGTTAGGTCTACTATACTAAGCTATACTAAGCTATACTAAGCTCTCAAATCATTCATAACATACAACGTCATCTACATTTTGTTTAAATGATGATAGTTGTCGTGGATTCAATATTCAATAGCTCCCCTGGTGTTATTCAGTTTTGCGTTTTGTGTTCAAAGAAATGTGTTTAAATCTTCGATCAATTCGGATTTATTACGAACAATGACTGCTCGTCCACTCCCTTTCCACACAGCGTAGTCCATATAAAGTGCAGCCACCACTTCCGGCCCTTACCGTCGTCGCTAAGAAACCCCATATTACCCAAAGACCAATGAGATTATAGCTCTGCCGGCGTCTGTTGTTCTTCGCCAATCAAAAGTCACAGCCTCGTTTTGGCCGCTGTCCAAATATATAAATCCTTTGTCCCGTTATAATTGTATTACAGGGTGTCTGGTACATCGTAGGCATCACTTGTAGTGTGACGAACGGCAGTTTCGTATCTCTGATAAAACTTTGTCTTTATATATTTACAATAACTTTTACACAGGCAGACAAGATGAGGGAAATCGTGCATATTCAAGCTGGTCAGTGTGGAAATCAAATTGGGGCCAAGGTAAGAGTGGCGGCAGCGATCAGGGCTCAACTAAGTTGCAAGTGACATTATTTTGGATAAATAGTATTTGCTAATTATTGTTTTCTTATGTGCATATAATTTAAAAATTGTTTTAAAAAATGTGAATGTTGCAGTATCGCCGATTTCCTTTCAATATATGGTTTGCTACTTTTCTTGAGAAAATGATGCATTAAACATTAAGTTGACATATGTGTTATATTAAAAAAAGGCAGAAACGCGTTTTATTTACTTGACTGGATTGATTGTCTAGATATAATTTTTTTTTCCTGGGCGTTGCGACCTGATTTTTTTTTGCCCCTCCCTTACATGAACAGCTGAGTCTATTTCTCTACAGCATTAGAATATACACTCCAAGGATGGTTGAAAATAACGTTCGGAAAACATGTTGATGTTTTGCAAATGTCTGTGGCTCCAGAAATAAGGTGTATAAAAGAAGTGGCTGGCGGCACGCGGCATAGGCGGTCCCTTTGTCTGGCGCCGCGCGCCGATCCCGGTGTTTTCCGTGCCTATCTAACCGGCTCCGTTACCGGCTATGGAATGGGTGTGGCTGCTGCGACCTGGCGGGGAAAGCATGCTCCGGAGCGGGGGTTCCTCTCATACCTGCTAAGGAGATGCGTTTCTCCTCTAGCCCTACACTGCGGAGCAGCCGGTGACCCTGGACAGTCAGGCGGCTCCATCGCGGCCCCATGCACCATCCCTCCGGCATCCGTCACGGGCTCCCTTTGTGCAGACCCTTTGTATGGGGCGCGTCTTTTTCTCTCTTTTTTGTGGTTGTGTCGGTCGGTGACGTAATGCACGGTGTGCTTTCTGCAGCTTGAGGGTCTGGGCGTCACGGCGCAGTGAATTTGTCCGGGTCGGGAGCGGAGCTGCTTTGCAGTTAACCAGTCTTATTACTTGTTTACTCATTATGATGATGATTTAAGATTTAATCTCGTTTTACTATATGCTTTTTCATAAAAAATATAATAACCTTTATTCCAGTAGCTATGTTAACTGGTAAAATTGCAAAATATTAAACACTAAATACTTATGAAGTAGGCATTTTCATTTAAACCCATTTATGTTAGAATATTATTCTTGTAGTTTTAATGGTCCTCCCTGAGAGTAAGACTTTACCCTTATTAATGAGGGCTGTTCGGTTTTTTTATCTTTTTATGTGTGACGCCTGTAATGTATCAGGGCTCCTTCTGGGGTGTCTGCCTGTCAGCCCTGTGACCAAAGCTTCAGACCTGTATCACTAGGCAACAAGTCCGGTAGCAAATGGGATTTAAACCCGAATGTCTGCCTGGTGCCTGATCAGTGGTTTTTTGGGTTATTTGGGTTTAATCAGGGGGTTAGGGTTAGCAGAGCATTGCGATTCACACAGGAGCCCTGTGATCTAACGTAGCACCTTCATTGGCACCAATCCCATAGGGGGCGCTGTGTCTGCTTTTTTTCTAATTAAACTAACCTTTTAATTGGACTAGCCTGGTGTGCGATCATTAGTCCATTAACTTCTGAATAGTGTTGCAGTTCCTTTCTAAAAAAGTTAAATTTGTATCTTGAAATTTGTGTTTTGTGTATTTTATACCAAAATTATACTGCAAATTATTGCAGTTTAAATATGAATTATTTCTGAAATGTACTTTCATAAATAAAGAACCAGTTATGACTGGTAGAAGTGTTACACTCAGTACATGAGGCGCTATGTGGGTTTTTCATGCATTCGATCATGATTTACTTTGATTTAATGGTTTAATTTTTTTATTAAAACTGCACAGTACATTTCTGGAACAGCCCTCCCCTCTCTGCACGACATCTGTAACAGTACGGTCATCAAGAGGGCCCACAACATCATTAAAGACATTACACACCCCCAACACATCGTGCTCACGGCGCTCCCCTCAGGAAGACGCTACAGGAGCATAAAGTCACGCGCCACAAGACTGACGACAAGCTTTTTCCCTCAGGCAATCAGACTCCTGAACAATCCTACAAGCTTAAGTTCATCTGACCCCATATTCATATCCAACCCTTACTGTATGTCATTTAGCACTGTGCACTTTATTGAGTGATCTTATATTTTTATAATTTATTCTATTTTTTTTACATCTTTTTCAAAGGGTGAGCAAGCAAAGTAAGAGTTTCATTACATGGTTCTAACATGTACATGTTCTTTACTGTGTATATGACAATAAACTTCTTAATCTTAATCTTTGTAATTTCAGTCTAGAAGATCAGGGCATCTGATGATCTGCTTTCAGTGGTCTGTTGGGTACAAAATGCTTGCAGACCTTTTGATATCAGTCATTTTCCATGGTATGCATGCAGTAAATGTCTCTCAACCTGCTTCCAGTCATAAATATATCCTCAGACAATAAGCCATTGGACCTGCCTGTCCTTCATGCTAACGAACGCTAACAAAGCCTCTCCTCTGACCGAATGCACTGAGGCTGCAAGCTGAACAGTAACTCGGGCACAAAGGGGCCGCAAGGCTGGGTCCCATTCCATGATTCCAGACAGCGGCTGAGGCGATGTCAGGAATGCATTTGCGCCACATGGCATTCACTAGCATCCCCTGACATCCTGGCAATGAGCACATTAACTATTTGGCTAAATAGATATATAGCTTGATAGCCACCTTAGTGCAGGTTGAGCTTGTTAGTATTGAGGGTGTCATCTCTCTGCTGGAATGTCAGCCTCTCTCCGGCTTGTAAGGTGTTTGCTCTCTTCCTTTTAAAGTTCTGGGAAGTAATCAGCGATGAGCATGGAATTGACCCCACCGGCACGTACCATGGTGACAGCGACCTGCAGCTGGACAGGATCAGTGTCTACTACAATGAGGCCACAGGTAGCACCTTCCGCCTCCCCGCCGGCCACGTTCCGCCTCCCCGCCGGGAGCCGTAGCTTTCCTGCAGTATTGAGCTGGTGTGTCTATCTCCCTCTTCCTGTCTCTTATGGAGGTGGCAAGTATGTGCCCAGAGCCATCCTGGTGGACCTAGAGCCTGGCACCATGGACTCCGTGAGATCAGGACCCTTTGGACAGATCTTCAGACCTGATAACTTTGTGTTTGGTAAGTTGGGCCAGGGCTCTCTTTGGGCTGCTTAGTGCAGTCCTTGGGTGCCGGTGCACATGTCTTTCTATCCCTCACAGGCCAGAGCGGCGCTGGGAACAACTGGGCCAAGGGCCACTACACTGAGGGGGCGGAGCTGGTGGACTCGGTGCTGGACGTGGTGAGGAAGGAGTCGGAGAGCTGTGACTGCCTGCAGGGCTTCCAGCTGACGCACTCGCTGGGCGGGGGCACCGGATCCGGCATGGGAACACTGCTGATCAGCAAGATCCGCGAGGAGTACCCTGACCGCATCATGAACACCTTCAGCGTCGTCCCCTCCCCCAAGGTGTCCGACACCGTGGTGGAGCCCTACAACGCCACGCTCTCCGTGCACCAGCTGGTGGAGAACACTGACGAGACCTACTGCATCGACAACGAGGCGCTCTACGACATCTGCTTCCGCACACTGAAGCTGACCACGCCTACCTATGGCGACCTCAACCACCTGGTGTCGGCCACCATGAGCGGCGTCACCACCTGCCTGCGCTTCCCCGGCCAGCTAAACGCTGATCTCCGCAAGCTGGCTGTCAACATGGTTCCCTTCCCACGTCTGCACTTCTTCATGCCTGGGTTCGCGCCCCTCACCAGCAGGGGGAGCCAGCAGTACCGCGCCCTCACAGTGCCTGAGCTCACTCAGCAAGTGTTTGATGCTAAGAACATGATGGCTGCCTGCGATCCGCGGCACGGCCGCTACCTGACGGTGGCCGCCGTCTTCCGTGGCCGCATGTCCATGAAGGAGGTGGACGAGCAGATGCTGAACGTGCAGAACAAGAACAGCAGCTACTTTGTGGAGTGGATCCCCAACAACGTTAAAACGGCAGTTTGCGACATTCCTCCCAGAGGGCTGAAAATGGCCGTCACCTTCATCGGCAACAGCACAGCCATCCAGGAGCTGTTCAAGCGCATCTCTGAGCAGTTTACCGCCATGTTCCGCCGCAAGGCCTTCTTGCACTGGTACACTGGCGAGGGCATGGATGAGATGGAGTTCACCGAGGCCGAGAGCAACATGAACGACCTGGTGTCCGAGTACCAGCAGTACCAGGACGCCACCGCTGAGGAGGAGGGCGAATTTGAGGAAGAGGCGGAAGATGAGGCGTAAATGAAAAATGACAGGGATTTTTGGGGGGTGGGGGGTTAGGGTTAGAGGTGTGACCAGAGGAAGGAGGCTGAATGTATTAACAGGGGAGTGCCAAGGTGTCAGCCAACCAATTGGTAACCGATACTCAAATTCTACATGTGTTCACCTAACTAGAAGTAGCTTAATGAAAAGGAACCAGAGGGAGAGGGGAATAAGGAGCGTAGAATGTAAAGGACAGGATTCCTGTCTCACTAGGGGAGTTACAAAGCATTCCAGAAGAAAGTGATGGGCAAAGTAACCCAAAGCAAAACTATCAAAAGCACAGTGAATTTTTGCACAGCCAAGGTAAAAAGCCCAAGGCGCCAGCAGAGCGTGGGCTGGGTATGAGGTGAAACGTGCAGGCACAGAAATCCGGCCACAAGCCAGTCGGAAGGGAGCTGGAATGTGTGAGAGTACAGGATGAAGGGCCAGAAGGAAAGCTGATCCGTCCGTTTTCGTTTAGTTTCCTTGGTATTTTTAAATTTAAAATGGTTTCGTTAACAGTTGTTGTGGTGATTCAACTTAGAGGTGAATTGTAAGGTTTAGAGGCGGTAGGCCTAAACCGCCCGCCGCACAGAACCAAAGTGTGTAGCAGGGATCATAAATTACAGAATGTGGAAACTTCCAGATGCATAAAAAGGTAAGGGATGAACTGGGAAGTGTAAGAGGACTGTAAATACCAGCACTGGGAGCACTGGGCATGGGAGGGAGGAGTGAGCCGGGGGTTGTGGCAGCTCAGGTGGCCCTCGTCCGAACGCCAGCCACCGTCTCGGGCGTGGAGTCCGTATTTACGGCACGTATGGCCATTGACCACAGGCAGGAGGCCGTGATTAGATTCATGCTCGCACTGGAGACCTTTACACCTCGGCAAGAGTGCTTGGCTCATTTTGTCATGTCTTTCATGCGTCGTTGGTGAGTCACTAGGGTTGCAGGATGTGTGTAGCACGATCTGCTGTTCAGATCTTTTACGCGTTGGTGAACGTCGGCATGCGTACCCCCATAAATCCAATGTTTACGTGTTGAGCCGTTTTGTTCTATCAAAACCTCTTATTGGATTTTTTTTTTATATTATTGCAATATTATTTTACTTTTTTTAAAAAAAGATCTGCTATGTGATGGAAAGGATTGAACCTCTGAGAAGAAATAAAAGGCATTTTTATAAAAATTGAATTTTTTTGCTTATGTGAGTTTGTTATGGAATATAGAGAGAGACGCACACGCAGAGACGAATTAGAGAATATAATCATGTTTTATGAGTTTCACTTTTGTCTTTGGATAAAGACCTAATCAGACCATAGTGAGAAAGGTCAGAACTCCTATTTTCATAGTTTCCATTCTATATCTATCCATCTGACAACGGATCCTGGCCAGTGTTGGAGGCAGGCCTGAAGTCAAACCCAGGCAGCATTGGGCACAAGGCAGGGGACCGTCTTGGAACTTACTCCAGTCATCTGGAAGGTGGCCACACTACGGGCAATTTTGAGACCCTGGTTAACCTGCATGCATGTCATTGGAATGAAGATTAACATCGATGTGTGACGATGAAACATACTGAGTTTGAAATCTGCTTACATCCCCGTGAGTTCACTTGTTTTCCCTGCAGGGGGCAGTGTTGTTTCTGTCTGCTACCTCTATTCACCAAAGCACACAGAAAATACCCTCTGCAGATATGCTCATCTGAAGATGAACATATCAAAGTCCAGTGCAGCCAGGACTGCATTCAGTGCAGGAAGACGCACAGCTCTGAGAGCATCAGGGTGCTGTAATACACACAATCTAGGACCTGTGGCTGACAGTGCCAGCAGATGGTCTCATGGCGAGGTTTCACACTCGGAGACTGAACCGCTGGGATGCAGCAGTGAAAAAGGCCTGTCGCTGCCTTATATATATGTTTGGTGACAGTGCGGCTGGGAGCAGTTCGTCTGTTGAACTGTGTAGCTTTTTTTCTCAACTCAGTCCCCGGAAACCCCCAGATGGTCCACATTTTTGCTCCCTCCCAGTTCCCTACTGGACAGTCCACATTTTTAAGCAAAAACGTGGACTGTCTGGAGGTCCCCATGGACCAGTTTAAAAAATGCTGGTCTACAGGAATGTAGGTTTGAATACTTGCCATTGTGCTATTAAGCATGGCTTCCGATCGACCAGAATTCCTTCACTACTATACATTTAAAAACATGAGCTGATTTGAATGAGCATTCCAGGCAAGCAAATGCTTTGCTCAAACAGGACAGCTGGCACCAGAGAGTGCCATCATTTAGACTCCATTATATGGCACAAGAAAGCATCAAATGAATTTGTTTCAGTCAACTGAGTGAAATCAATGAGCAGTATTTTTGCTGGTATTGTGGCCTGCTGAGTGAGAGCGCCCCCTAATGTTGAGGGTCAGCAAGTGTAAGGATTGATGTCACATGACTGCCTATCAAAGGGCTATTCAAATCATGGTCCTCAAGGTCCGAGCCCTGCTGATTTTCCAGCCTTCCTTTCCCCGTGAGCCGGGTGTGAAGCCTCTGCAGCCGATCAGAATCAGTAATTATTAAACTAACTACCTGGGAGAACTGAAAACGAGGCCCGGATTTCTAATCGAGGGTCAGATCTGAAGAGCCCTGGCCTTTCACTTATTCAGCCTCTGTACACCCTACAGACAGCCCTTCTTCCTCCTAAGGCTGAAGTATCGCCAATTTACCGAAGCATAAACAGAAAGAGGAACTTCTGAAATGTCCACATAGCAGAGGGAGCAAAACTGCAGCCTCTCAAAAATATATTATGCCTTTAAATATTTTCTGTATTAGTTAAATAAGCGGGAACAGGGATTATAGCAGACGGAAAAATAATGCCACTCAGGGCATCGACGTATCACTACATTCTGCTTCCTTGCTGCTGCTTGCAGTTCTGGTTCGGATAAAAATCTAATGACATTATGGTGTTTTGAGCTGGTTGGTTTCATAAAAATGGTTTCCATATATAACATTACATTTCTTCACTACACACGATAAACTATAAAATGACATCTTTAAACTCCCTGGCCCTATAAATTGAGCAGACCCTTCCTGCGAGAGGACAGGCAGAGTCACACATGCCCAATCATGTGAATGTGGGCGCCATCTACAGTCATTCGTGGCGAAACGGCGGTGAACAGATTGTTTAAGCGCAGCCAGAGGAGAGGAAATGAAAGTAGCAGCTAATCCCAGTTTGTTTACTATCTGTTGATGGTGCCGTCTGGATAGCGCAACGTTTACTGGGCTTCACTCTGAGCAGAATATAGCTCAGGGAAGGCAGTAAAAGCCTGGAGTGAAGAGAAATGCACATTAATCACTCGCCATCATATTTATTATAAAAAACATACATCTAAGCAACATATGAAAATATTTATATAAGCTGTCCAACAAAAATCTTACGCTTTCTTTGTACCAAGGTATCTCACAGGGGTACACACACACACACACACACACACACACACACACACACACACAAGCCCACATTTATCCTACAGTCATCCGACTCTGCTGCACACAAGCATGCTTTCATAACACAGGCTGTATTCTGCCTGCATGGGTTAATGCCGCCTTATTTCAATAGTCTGACTGCCCAGAACTTTCTTGATACACTCAACACAGAGGCCTATACTATCTTTATCCCACACAGCATGACACAAGAGTCGGTAGACAGTTTTAATAAGCATTTAAAACGTCCCCTTTATTCACTGGGATGGAAACAGAGAAACAGGGCCTAATTATCCAGGTTAAAAGAGCATTAATATATGACGACACAACAGTTAATATACTTATCATTACTGTATCTGAAAATGTATCCAACTCCAAAAACTGGCCATGCTGAAAGGGATGGATTTAGGTGTTGTCCAAGATGCCTAAGAGATCAGTTAGCATCTCAGAGGTCACTGCAAAGCAGAGGGGGTCTAAGCCAGCTTCTCTGGAGCAATCTGAGTGTGGAACAGATTGCCTGCCCCCTGTGAACACAGTAATTGTGGAGATTCATAAGCAATAAGCACCTCTGTAAGAAACGGCGGAGCAGCCCTACTGACAGCCTTAGAGCTCGATAATAGTAATTTGAATTCAGATCTCTAAAGAGGGGATTTGTTCAGCTACAATGGTGTTAAATGTAGACTTAAGGCACACTGCAGCAATGTAGTCCCGATGTAACTTTGGCGTGGATTATTTTTTAACTTCCATTAACGGCAGACAGTGCCAAATGTCTGCAATTCTTTTTAGGAAATAGATTATTTTTGATATATTTCAACATGAGGGAGCACATAGAAATCGTCGCCGTCAAGCGTCAGATGAATGAGCAAATGTAAAATGTAAATGAATGTGTGCATTGGGCTCGGGGATATAAAGTATCAGTTTACTTTTCAGTTCGGTAAGTCTGAGATTCACGATCCGATCAACAGCCACAGGCTCCTGTTACTGTAATCAGCAGCATTTAAAAAATATATAAAACAATCGGTCTCCGCTTCTCTGCCTTTCCCCATCGGAGGGTCTCCGGCACCGCATCGCGACCCGGCGGTACTCCGGGCTCGCGGAGTTTCCCAAACTTTCCCCAAGTGTGCGGCCGTGACGTAGCCGCGGCGCCCTATAGGCCAGCCGCGCCCCCGCCCCCAGGGCGCCGGCCCATCGCTCCCTTCCGAGGCGGGACGGAACCTGCGAGGCTGCATTCCCCGCTCGGCGCTCCGGCAGACGCTCCCGCAGCTTCGCGATGAAACCCGTCGGGCTCCTCGCGCTTCTTTTTGCACTAATTCAAGGTAAGAATCTGACGGCTTCCACCTCCTGTGTGATTTCCGTGCTTTTCAGTTCGTTACATTTCGGTACCGATACCTCAAGCTGCCACGCCGATCAGGCACCGTCCTGTAAATGTCCTCGGTGTTTCGTCCACCGGGGGCCCTTTGGGAGTTCCCAGGCTCCCGAGCTCTTTCTCCTGACCCCATAGCGACTTTCCTCGCCATGTTTCTCCAAGGTGTGGCTTTCTGAGGAATGCCAGGCACAGGTATGCAGGTGCGATTCCTGCAAGCCGCCTTTCGCACGTCTTACGGTTTTCCAGACCCTTTTCCTTACGTTGGGATGGTGGATCCCAGCCCTGCGTTTCCCTCGGACGGTCCGTGTGGGAATGAAAGGCATGCAGATTATTAATAATAATAATAATAATAATATTTAACACGGGCCTGTAGGCAACGCATGTTTTCAGACAATTTTCAGTTCCTTTCGGCGTTGCGTTCACAGATTTAACACCACCTTCAAAGAAGGGTTTTTCGGATCGCTGCCACCTTTTCTTTAATGCATATTTGTTAACAATTACCCTTCGCACTGTAAGAAAGAGGGGAAACGGCAGGATCTGTGGGGAAATCACTCCTGCAGAAAGTTCCCTTGCACTCGTCTCACAGTCCTCCTCATTATCCCTCTTAATCACGGCGGAAGTGCTTGGGGCACGATACGCAGTTTTTGGAGTGAGATTTATTCCTAAAATTATTTTCGCGGGCTGTGGACGTTTCGTTTGGTTTTGGTTAATTCAGATGATAAAATACGCAAGTTTTTGGCAGGCGTTACAAGTGTAAACAGCGGCCAGTGCCAACGGGCATTTTCATTAAAGTTCAATTTTTACTACAGACACGGTATTTATAAGCATAGCCAGCAGTTACGCACAAACGTAACATACTAGCAAGGCTCCTAATGGAAACCCACATCCCAAGTTTGGCCTTGATCAGTCATTGTAAGACTTGAAAATTCTTCAGATTTTCATCTTTAAACATGCTTGGTGATGCCTCAGTCAGGGTTTTCATGGGGGCTGTATTGTTCACAAGGTGTAATTAAATACTTGGATAAGTTCTTTTAGGCCCGCATACATCAAGATTGGGTTAAAGCCTAAGATGGGTCTCTGAAAGCATGCTTCGCTAATTATACAAATTAACAAAAAGAAACTGCCTGTGGCTTAATTGTGTATTGCCTTTTGTTTTGCACAAGCCAAAAAAATGTTATTGTATGATTAGGAGAAAGGTCAAAATGTCCCGATCTACACTAAACCTGAGTAACCTGAGGCCCAGAGGGCTTCTGCTGCTCGGTTGAGCGTCGGCTCTGTAGAGGAATCCACCATCTCAGTTCCTAATTTGCTGTTGTTGAGCCTGCAAAATGGCTTTTAAATGCCTCGTGTTCACTAAATTGCAAGACGTCTACTGGAAATTCACATGACTGATGGGGTCCATTTAATAAAAGTCATTTTTCAATTACGATTTCAGCGAACTGATGCTGATTCAACATAGCAAATGAATGTGATGATCAACATAGTAGTGAACAGAATGTTTGACCTAATAGTTGAACATCACAAATTGCAAACAGTTGATGTAATAATAATAATAATAATAATAATAATAATAAATCATCTATTAGTATTTATTGAGTTTTTTTTTGTTTGTAATAAGGCAAGGAATCTGGGGTGGGGGGGTGACTATAGGCCTGTGCCTTACGTTCAAGAGACTTTGACCTGAATGTACAGCTGTGCACTGAGCACGTCCCTCAGGCTGCGGGGGCTCCCTTCACTGCCTGAGCACGGCACCTTTCCCCCTAGAATAACAGGAAAACTCTAACAAACAATAGTTTGCCAGCACTTTGTGCACTGGCCCCCTACTTGGCATTTGATCCTCGCAGCCGGAAATGCATCACGTTCAGGCATTTCACACTGCAGTGCAGTGTTGCTAAGATACCAGGCTTTAGTTGCCTATACAGCCTCTTCCCATCTTTATACAATTTGGATTTCTTTTTCCTCTTAATCAATCTGTCATTACATGTATTATGCTATACTTCAGTATACAGTGAGGAAAAAAGTAAAAGTATAATTTGTATACTGCTTTTGGCAATACAATATATTAGGCTATTTTCAAGCAACTGTGAAACCTGTTACGGACTCTAATAGTGATCGCAGTGTGACTGGTCTCACATAATGTAATAACTCACACAAATGTGCTCTGTAGAAGCAATTGTGTCGGTAATGCCAAGGTATTAATCGGTGATTATATAAAGATTAGCTGTGTGCTTGTTGGGCCTCCCACACTTGTCCTAAGTGACATAGCCCTGCAGCCTTATGGTAAGACTGAACTATAGTTATATAAGCAGTACCATGTTGACCCTTCTGTGACCACAAGGTGATGGGCAGTTACCATGTTGACCCTTCTGTGACCACAAGGTGATGGGCAGTTACCATGTTGACCCTTCTATGACCACAAGGTGATGGGCAGTTACCATGTTGACCCTTCTATGACCACAAGGTGATGGGCAGTTACCATGGTGACCCTTCTGTGACCACAAGGTGATGGGCAGTTACCATGGTGACCCTTCTGTGACCACAAGGTGATGGGCAGTTACCATGTGCCTGCACTGTGCTGAAGGATATTTTTAAATGATAGATGGATGAAGAGTTTTTTTTTTTTTTCCTTCAACTTTTAGGCTGGTAGAACCCCCCCTCCCCCCACAAAGTGTTTTTTTGACATGACTGCTGTAATGCTGTTTGTGGTCTTATTGCCGTGTGTCCATATCTGATCAGAGGAATGTGCTGGTATCGTATTACTGTGTGCTGTGCAGTCATCAGCATCAGGATTCTGTCCATTTTCTGCTTCATATCATCACGTACTGAAGACTGGACGGCAAGCCAGATAAGAGGGGGAATCAGGGGGCCGGATACAGCCAATAATCTAATAGGGTCCAAAGCGGAGAAAGCAGCATGAGGCGGCACTAGCATTGTGGGCGAGGGGGGTGAGCCTGGAACGGACCCGAGGGTTCCAGCATTCGTCACGTGCAAGGTGTGTGCTCAGACTGTAACCGGCAGGGAAGCGGAGGTCCGGTATAATGAAAAAAATGAAATCAGTAAAGGACAAAAGAGAAAAGAAAGAGAACATCTCAACTATATTACACACAAGGATCAAGAAGTGAAACTGAAAAGGAAAACCATAAAAAGGCAGAGATGCAGCATGGCTCCGAGCACGTGGTGCATGTGTGAGCTGCGGCCCCGCGTTATGGCCGCTGTTTGGGTGTGTGTAGCCTGGCGGCGCATAACAGACAGCGGGGGGGAGTTTGAATTTCTCCTCCATCTAATTCATGACCTCTGTACATCAGTTCTGGTTGATTTAGTGGCAGCATCCAAAACGGTTCCTTGCAAACTGATGTTGAGGTTCTCAATATAACGTAATTATAACATAATTATAACGTAATTATTATTAACATTAGAGAAATGCGAATTAGTTCCTTTGAGACTTAACAAATATTAAGGAATACAAATAATTATACATCGATTGATACTATACAATGCATATCGAATCACCATGAACCGAACACTCTCAAAAAATAAAAATCAGAATCGAGGTGAAATTAGAGCAAATTAAATAGACAGAACAATTTAGCATGGATAATTAGGCTGCAGGATTACAGTGCTATTATTTTCCTTCCTACCTGTAAAACACCCCCAAAGGCCCCACCATCCAAACGCTAAACATTCCGGCCTAAAGTATTGCACCAGATGGGCGCTGTATAATATATATCGATTATTTATATATACAGAGAACTGTGGTGCTGTTTGTTGTGCTACACCATAAGGACCTTCCCTTCCTTACTGCTGTAAATAGAATGTTATATGTAGCATTTTCTCCCAAAGCCCCTGTGGGTCTCAGCATTGGCTGTGATAAGTGCATGTTTCTTTTTCCAGATCATTAAACCGCTAATGGTGTCATTAGTGCGCGAAGCCGGGCTGCTTCGTTCCACGCCGTTATCATCCTTTATTAAGCCTTTATTATCCTGCGCGCACGGAGCGGCTCTCCCCGGGCATCGGCCTCCGCCGGGCTCCCGTCGTCTCTCCTCCTGCCCTCCTGTTTATTTCCGCAGCAGTTTTAGTGCGGTTATCTGGGCTCCAGGCTGCGACCCCCATGTTTGGAGACGGTGCGACTAAATTTTATAACTAGGCGCACCAGTGCGGCTTGCTAAAGTGGCCCAGTTTGTCTGTCGTTTTCTTTTTTTAAATCACCGTCATATCTCATGTGAAACAGCGGAAGATGTGCACGCTTCGCACCGCGGGACCTCGGCCGGGCTGCGGCTCCCGGGCATCGCGGCGCCGAGCTGCACGTGTGGGGAAAGGGGCAGAATAGCAGGCAAACACCGAGACGGTACGATTATTTCAGCAACTGCGGTGCAGTTAGTTTTAGGTTGGATATTCGACAGTTATTCGACTCCACCCCCTCCAGACCTATCGGCGGTGTTTCGCTCACGCTGGCCGCTATAAGCAACCCAAAGACACCGGGACTATTTCACAGCCTCGCAGACGATCGCGTACCCCGGATTTAGGGACCGTCGACGAATTACTGTTCGAATAATACGGTACCCTTGTCTTCCATACCATGCGAGCCAGTGACCCAAATCCAGGAGCAAATTGTAGAACCACCTGAGCCACACAGGACACGGCAACTTTCATTCATTTTTAACCCTTTGTGTATTTTATATAAATTTATATTGGGAAAAATGGTGTTGTTTTTCTCAATAGCTTCTAGGTCATGAGAGCCAGTCACCCCAAACCAGCTGCAAATTGTAGAACCAGCTTAACACTGGGCACAGCGACCTTCAGTCATTTTTAACCCCTTTGTGTATTTTATATTGTTTTATTGGAACATACTGTCATCCTAACCAATTTCTATCTTGATAAAACCCACCACAAAGCCCTCTGATAAATCCTGGGAAAGATATTGTCACATACCACACCTCTCCTAATTACCCTCTAAGTCATGGCACCTGTCCCACTGCCTTTAACACCCAGATAGCCCTCGCACTCAGTGTGAGGTATTGCTGTTTCTATGCCACCTATTGAACGTTTATTCTGTATTCTCAGTGTCTCATGTGCTTTACATTTTTTTAATATAAATAAATATATATTTTTCATATAAATAAAAGTCTGGTTCCCATTATGATTGCGGTCGATCCCCCCCAGTAACTAACAAGTAACCAGCAAAACGACTTGTTAATTCTCCATGGTTTGCCGTGGCGGTTTAGTTAATTATGAAATCACGTGTGAAGTTTAAGATAAGAGCTTTGCGGCTCCCATGCTTATTTAGCATGAAGGTCCCAGTCCCTGTTGTGTGGTGGAAAAGCGACACGAACGTGGGCTGGAGCCCAGAACCAGCTTCCTGAATTTCGGTGAGAAAGTG
>JAAGVU020000045.1:17003147-17021200 GCA_011763525.2 Mormyrus iriodes
CCACTCGCATGTGTCCATGTGCACCACCCCGATGTGTGTCCATGTGCACCACTCGCATGTGTGTCCATGTGCACCACTCGCATGTGTCCATGTGCACCACTCGCATGTGTCCATGTGCACCACTCGCATGTGTGTCCATGTGCTCTGTCCCCATGTGTGTCCATGTGCTCTGTCCCCGATGTGTGTCCATGTGCACCACCCCAATGTGTGTCCATGTGCTCTATCCCCATGTGTGTCCATGTGCACCACTCGCATGTGTGTCCATGTGCTCTATCCCCATGTGTGTCCATGTGCTCTGTCCCCATGTGTGTCCATGTGCTCTGTCCCCATGTGTGTCCATGTGTATTACCCCGATGAATGTCCTTGTGAACCATACAAATGGTGCATACATACTTACATGGGTGGTATGGTGGTGAAGTGGCTAACACTGTTGCCTTGTACCTCATACATCTGGAGAGCAAGGTTCAAGTCTGTGTGTGTGTGTGTATGTGTGTGTGCGTGTGCATGCGTGCGCGCCCTGCAAGGGGTTTGCACCCTGTCCTTGGTTGTTTCCTGCCTTGTGCTTATAGGCTCTGGACCCTCTGTGACCCTGCATAGGACAAGCGGTTGCAGAAAATGGATGTATACAAAGCACTTGTACATTGCTTGCCATGCCATCCATAGAAAGTGGATGATAGAAAAAGTGAGAGTTTACTCAGTTACTTGAGTAAATTCCCATCCTCCTTTAAAATCAGAGGGAAATGTCTAAGATGACAATGAACTAGACAACATTCACAATTATATCACTCCCAGAATCATAGAAATATATTATATAACAGTCTCTCCCGTCTTTTAGGAAAAGGGAATTACAAATTTAAATTAATTTCCAGAAAAAGGCTTTGTCAGTATTAAATAATTCCTGTCATGTGGATCCAACCAGACTGAGTGTGAATTTGAACTGAATTTCTGATGCACTTGAATGACAACTGCATAATTACTGAAGCAGGAAAGCTTTCAAAATCCTGGGTTCCCTGCAGCATTATGGTCATTTATTCAGTTTTGGAAAAAAAAATCTAAACCAAATTTTCAAAACAGGGTAGAGAATCCAGTTAGAACACAATTTAATAAATAAATCAGAGGGACCCAAAGGAAAGTAAGAACAGAAAATGCCTATTACCTAAAAAGCTACATTTACAAATTTAAAGATGTGATGAATATTTATTGTTATGCTTGGGGGCCACAGAACGGCGTGCGGCTCAGTGGGGCTGCATACTGTGATTGGAGGGTCAACCAAATGGTTCCACTATTGGGCCCTGAACAAGATCTTTAACCCCCAATTACTCCAGGCTAAGGCTGACCTGCTCACTCAGCTGTGTGCTGCTGTGGATAAATCTGTCTGATAAAAAATTCAACAAAATTAACTTCTCAATAAATATAACCAAGAGATAGAAACTCTCTCTGAAATCTGAAAGTCCAGTGTCAGAAACCTGGGTCTCTACTAAATGATGCAATCCTTTTCTTATTTTGGGGGGTCAATAAATTAACTGAGCTATCAGACACTCAGTTTATTCTAAGAAAAGGAGAGAGCAATATATGAGGTGATATCAGACAAAAAGAAAATGCACACACAGACGTCAGCTGAAAGTAGTGTTTAGAAGCCCAGAACAGATACTGAGATAATTATATTAATGCAAGCTATACCTTCTATGAAATCCCATTCTGTAAATCACGTAAGAGAAAAAAACGGGTTACCAGCTCTCACGCGTCTGGTGTGACTCTCAGGCTCACGCAAGGAATCTTACAGCAAATCTATATGATTTCATTACAAACCTAATATTAGCCACATTAAAAGCGTTGGGGCAGTTGGCAAACCCCACAGACTATTTCCAAGGTAATAAAATGTTACATACATGTAAATGCATGTGCATGTGTGTGCAGACTTGTCTCAAATTGAAAATCTCACGCCAGCCAGCTGACCGAAGTTGGCAGTCCTGATAATATCAGGCGTAGATATATTCATATTGAACAGCACATTGACACTTTGGGAGCTCTTGACATGTATTCATGCTCGATGCTGTTGCAGTTGCAAAAATGCACATGAACACAGAGTCCATGGAAGGTGTCCTCAGAGCAGCTGCCACACATTACACCCACACGCACGGCACAGGCTCTTTGTATGTCATAATGTCTCACTGCCTGAATTCTGCAGTCTATCAACTTGGTCTGTCTTTGTCCAGACCTTTTCTCTGTGTTGCGTGCGGTAATTACTTAAGCTAATAACAAGGGCTTAAGGTAGTGACTGTAAATTTAAAGCTTCGGATATAGCAGGGAAATATGAAAAACTTTCAGAAACAAACCAAAAATGTTAACAAGATTTTCAGAAAATTTCAGTTTTCTGAAAACGGATACCAAAGGCAATGCTCTTAACCAAAAGTTATCAAAGTTAAACATGGCTGCAAAGACACCCCGGTAAAGGTCTGTGGCTAGACCTCTGTACCTACGATCGTAAGGTTGCTGGTTTGAATCCTGTGCTTGGCAGAGTTGTCATGTCACTGTTCCCCCCAGCGTTTGGACTCCAAGCCTTGCTCTCACCTGTATATATGAGTGGGTATGCTGGAAAGGAGAGCGAGAAGGGATTTGTGCAAAGACGCATTCCTTTGTACCAGTACAGGTACTGGTACATTGCATCACAATCTGTAAAATAACAGAGTACAACTGGAGGCATACGAAAGTGACACGAGCAACGGCTCTGCAGATGACTGGACTTCCACGGATTAGACAAGTACGCAAAAGTAAAGATGGGTAATCGTTGCGCGCCCATTCAAACTCATCGGCCAAGGTCGCGCGCACGGGTTGCCTGGCAGCCCAGGAATTCTGCAGTAAAGAAGGCGTGGCCGCAGCAGCGTCCGCCTGCCAATCACCGACGGTTCTCTCACACGATTGGCCGCGGCGCACGTCGCTCCGAAAGGCTTCTGCTCGCGTATTGGAGGAGGCCGTGGTCCGTTGGGCGGGTCCGTCGGCGCGCCGTTTCTGATCCCCGAGCTGTAGGGCGTGCGCGGACGCATACTCGCTGGCTACAGCTGCGGCTTGCAGCGCGGCGGAGGGAGACCACAATTAAGAGGCGAAGCGGGCGGCGCGGCGGTGTGATTCTGACAGCCACTGATCGGCCGGGGAGACACCTGCGTCTTCGCTAGCTACCCCGCCTCTTATTATATTATTATACTATTAGAATAAAACACAAATATTTCTCAGTTTGAATAAAACCTCCCAGAGGCGCTCAGTGTCAGACTCGTCGTCTTTTCACCTATCCCCATATTTATTCTGACACTATTTTGATATAGTATATTTTATTATTTTTTTGTAACGGTCGTATTCTGTTTTTCCTTGAAGAAAAAAACCCGAAAATTGAGCAGGGAACTGTAATTTTCTTATTCCATCATTTTTAAGTTATTCTGTGCAGAGCAAAAAACAAGCGTTTCATCAGCTGAAGGGAAGGACAGGCATCGCCAATATGGGGGTAAGACGGTCGTTTCGTGTCTGTGCTTTAATATTATAAACGCGCCTTTTGCCACGTCTGAAATGCGATGTCTTTCTGGACAGGTGGAGTGCCTCAGTCAAAAAAAACTAACCTGTACAATAAAATATGCGTGTTATGCGCCGGATCCATTAAACGTTGAAGTGCGTGACTGTGATATATATATGTAGTGCATTTCATTGTCATAGCATAGGAGATACAGTAATCACCTCCTTGTATGGTATTTCAGAAAAGACAGCTAAATGAACATTGGCTGGCTGGCGCGACTATACTGTGCAAATTGCGTCAGGTCTGTGCAGGAGAGCGAACCCTCCACCCAGGCGTCATAATGCGGCGGCTGCCTGGAACGATGTGCGATTTTATTTCTCGGTTTACTTTAATATTGTACTGCTTATGTTTTTATTGTATTTTATATTTCTTACGAAGACAATATACAGCAAATGTCTTTGTTTTTTTCCAAAACTAAATAAAAATAATTCATGCATATTTAATATCATGATGGTTTGGTTCATCGACATTGGGTGAAAGCACTGTTATGCATAATACACGCATCTGATAATATTACTTAATTCACTTTCACCCCTTGGTATGCTGTGATGCGGGCTCTGTGTTTTTCCCCTTTTATCCGCCGCCCGGCTTTATAATGCGGGGCTCCTGCGCCTCGAACGTCCGCGTCCGCATTTACAGCAATCGGCAACTGAACATGGGAACGCTTGGACTGAAAACCCTTAAAACGCAGAGACACTCAAAAGACTGGAATCATCCAGCGCGGGTTGTACTGAAAATGGGTGTATGCCCAATTTATGCCACTAGAGACACCAACAATTAGCACTAAATCACACATATTCCTTTTTGGGTCTCGGCCAATAGACTTTAATTTAGTTGCAGTAACTGTCATGCATTTTACATGGGCGTGGTAACATGCAAGTACAAATAATTCTTTTATAGTGAATTTTGCTGGTGAACTGTGCAGAGTTTATATTTCCAGTTTGTCTAACCCTCCCAAAACGATCCCTTCACATGCTCTTTGAGGGCTGCAGTGAGCCCCGTACTGTGGGCATTGCAGTTGGATTTCTATAGATTTGGTGTCATCCTGATTATTGAGAGGGAATCACCCACCGTCTGATTTATGCTTTCTGTGTGGGCGTGACCTGAATAGGAAATTCCCCAGTAAGAAATGTGATAGGGCAGAACTGTGCCAGGGGCAGAAGGAGAGACCGCAGCCCTCCCCGGGGATCTGCGTGAGAATGGCCCTGCCCTCCCCCGGAGGTGGTACGGCCCGCCGCGCCTTTCTCTCAGCCGTTTCTGCTCTGGCTGACTGTGAACATCGTACCTGCTTTTGTCACATATAAGCATATACCAAAACATATGTACAAACAAGGATTTGACTGATGCATTTCAGCCAAAGAACATGGATTTTTAGTTACATACTTATAGCCTGCTATATTTTTATTTAATAATTAGGTAGGTAATGATTCGTGTGATCTGTTTTACCTGGCCATGTATAATTGGGTTAAAATCTTGTGTGTTACCTCATTAAAGAAAGCCTTGAATTCCTTTAAACTAGACTGAAAATATGTGCATATTAATGTATAAGCTTCCTGTTAGTGTAACCATGCCATTGTCTGTCAAAGTGTGTCAGCTTAGTCATTTCAAAACCTCCCCTAAAGTCACCCCAATATTTGCAGTAACCATACCATACACCAATGTATTTTTAATAATTAATTGTAACAAATACATGGAACGGCTGAGGTGCCCTTGAGGGGAGGTTTAGAAACCAAAGCAATTTTTGTACAGCTACCCAGGGTGAGGCAGGATGCAAAAGAGCAAGAATATGCGATGGTTTGCATACACAAACACACAAGCATTATGGGCCACTGTTCCTGTAACAGACAGATATCTGTAACATGTCCACACTCTAGCCAAGCCATTCTATCAGTGTTTATTTCACAGCACAATTAGCTGACCTCAGCAGACGCCATTTTGAGGGGAAATGGACGATAGATGTATGAAGACTGAGCGGCAGAGCTGGCGGGAGACACAGATACGTAGCTTAGTGTAGCTAGAGTGTGGCCATGTACATTTACAGCATTAACGTTCTTTTTCTGTTCTGTTTTTGGCTGGCGAGCATCATTAACGCACTAATAATGTCTGCTGGGTGATGGCTGCAGATGTGTGTACAGAACCGGCGGCTCGGCCTGACTCATCCGTGCTCTTCTGTGTCAGCGTTAGCCAATAGCAGCCTTTCTTGTCTTTCTTTAGAGTATCGCCTTGGTTTATCGTCCTCGCTAGCTGACAGCTGTGATGTGTGACATAGCTGCTCATACATCTGTGTGTAATTGTGCACGTCTCGATACAGAGAGTGACCGAGAGCAAAAGGAAAAAGTGTGCTGAGGGACGACATGAGGCTGCAGCAGTCATGTGTACTGTGTTGATCCCTTTGCGTGACCTTAATCCCCACAGAGCTCATTGGCAAGAGGCTACAAAGACTCATGCACATTCATTATGATTAGTTTTAACTAGACACAGGCTCTTAGGAGCCCACCCACACAAACATCCCAGCACTCAGGTGTGCAGCCACATACATTCACATAGACACACACACATCTTTATAATACCAAGTCACTTATAAAAGGGCCATATGGCTCATATATGTGAGGCTTTTTCTGTTTTTACATCCTAGTAAGAGCATCACCAATAGGTACATTATCATTCGTAGGCATGCAATGAAAAAGCAGGGTGCAGTTACATCGATTCAAAACCCCCAGTGAGACTCAGAAAGGGAGCCAGAGAAAATGCGAAATGCGACACAGCCATCAGATCAGGGCTCCCAAAACCTCCATTTGTTGTGAAATATGAATACATCTACGCCTGATCTTACTGGGGCTGCCATCTTTGGTCAGCTGACTGGCGTGAGATTTTCAATTCGAGACGACTCTGCGCACACATGCACATGCATGTACGTGCATGTAAGAGTATAATTACTTTGTAAATAGTCTGCAGGGTTTGTTACAGGTTAGTGCATCAGTTTTTCATGTTCAGATATTATGATGATCTGTTGGCTTAGACGGTGTTTGCAATACAAATAAATACACTGACTTGTTTTGTTGGTACAATTGATATAAATTTTACCTAATGAGAATCACCAAATGTTTAATTGAATCTGTTTGTATTATGTACCATGAATGTAGATCTGTACTGTTCCATCTGAGAGTGAGAGATACATATCCTAAATCGTCAGGGGAGATATTACTGTATTAAACTGAAGGGGTATGATACAAAAGCATCCTATATATAAGTGTTTCCAGCCCAGTCCTCTGGAAGCCCAAGAGTCCAAAGTGCATATTTTTGTTTCCTCACACCTGGGTTGAGAATCATTGCTTTATATCATTCAAGAACAATACATGCACAAATCATAATATTTTAATTCCTTTGTAGGGATGATCTGATCCAGTCAAGTATTTCAGAGTTATGGGAGTGAAAGGTGCCAACAGGTCATGGCTTTGGAGTGAGCGAGAGGAGACTGCTATATGTGATCATGTGCTATATGTGGGGAAAGAGGATTCAGTGGGCCATAGGTCTGCAACGACCATGGAGGTCACTGTCCATGGTTTCGGAACGAGAGAGGAGACTTTTGTCCATGGTTTTGGAGTGAGTGCAAGGGAAGCACTGATGGTAGTTTTGGAGTGGGTGTAAGGGGAGTGATGGTGGAGTGAAAGAGGAAAAACGATGGAGGTTTTGGAGAGAAAGGGGAGAGATGGTGGTGGTGTTGGAGTAAAAGGGGAATGATGGTGGAGGTGTTGGACTGAAAGGGGAGAGATGATGGAGGTGTTTAGATTGAAAGGGGAGTGATGATGGAGGTGTTTATATTGAAAGGGGAGTGATGATGGAGGTGTTTAGATTGAAAGGGGAGTGATGATGGAGGTGTTTAGATTGAAAGGGGAGTGAGCCAGGAAAGGTTTGTATCCATAGTTCAGGAGTGCGGGGGAGGAGGCAGCCATCGGTGGTCCATCCTTATATTCGGAATGCATCTGTTTGTATGTTTAATGAGGTTAACAGTACAGTGGAAGCACATGGGTGGTGCTACCAAACACATCCATGCGCTGTTTTCTGCTCCTTCCTGCTGCTTCATGCTCGTTTCTCTGCCCCACAGTTTGGTCGCTCAGACAACTACCATGAGGACACCACACAGGATGGCGATGACAAGGACTCGCCCAAGAAGAAGCCCAAGACCAAGGACCTGGATGACCTGAAGAAAGAGGTCCCCTTGGTGAGCTTCTAACACAGCTTCTGTTATGCTTGATCTCCACCAGGGTACGGTGCCTTAACTTCATCTCTCTGCTCACCCTCAGACCGAGCACAAGATGTCTGTGGAGGAGGTGTGTAGAAAATACAACACAGACATTGTGCAGGTGAGTGTCACGCTGGGGAGTAGAGCCGCCACTCACATCCCACACAGCCAGGCCCGAGCTTTAACTTCACCCTGCATTCTCCCTGTGTTTCCTCTCTCAGTCCAAAGACTGAGAAAAGTTTAGCTGAACTGTTTTTTTTCTAATGTCTGCACAGTTGTTTCGCAGCTGTAGCAATATTCCTGCTTATAGTAAACCTACGAATCCTATCTGCCCTCCCCAAAGGGCCTGACCAACGCCCGAGCAGCGGAGTACCTGGCCCGGGACGGGCCCAATGCCCTCACCCCACCCCCCACTACCCCAGAGTGGGTGAAGTTCTGCCGGCAGCTGTTTGGCGGCTTCTCCATCCTGTTGTGGACCGGAGCCATCCTCTGCTTCTTGGCCTACGCCATCCAGGCTGCCACAGAGGACGAGCCAGCTGGGGACAATGTAAGTGGGCATGCTCAGGATGGGACTGCCCTGAGGAGGCGTGGCCGATATTGGGGGTGCCGGCAAAATGTGTGGCTGTGTTTCCGCTGGGTGGGATCGGTAAGGGTAAGTGTGAGGATGGGGGAGATTGCTGTGGGGGCGGCACGGGGAAACTGAGAGCTGTTGCTTCCTTTCCAACTTTCTGTCCTGTTCTGTGCTACAGCTGTACCTGGGGATCGTGCTGTCGGCTGTGGTCATCATCACCGGCTGCTTCTCCTACTTTCAGGAGGCAAAGAGCTCCAAAATCATGGAGTCTTTTAAGAACATGGTGCCACAGGTATGGAAAAGACACTTCCTGTTATCGTGCTTGTCGCAGCTGTTTGTCCTGATGCGACCGCTAACCACTGTGGGTCACGTGATTCAGCAAGCCCTGGTGATCCGTGAAGGAGAGAAGATGCAGATTAATGCTGAGGAGGTGGTGGCAGGAGACCTGGTGGAGGTGAAGGGGGGAGATCGGATCCCTGCTGACCTCCGAATTGTCTCGTCTCACGGTTGTAAGGTAAGTGCACTGACTTCACACTGTACACCCCTGATTTGCACACTGTAGTATTATCATCTACGATACTGCTCAGTAAATGTGTGATGTTAATGATTATGGAGAAGGTATCTTTATAATGTAAATAAAATGTAATCAATTGCTTTGTTTCATTCAGGTGGACAACTCTTCTCTTACTGGCGAATCGGAGCCCCAGACCCGATCACCTGACTGTACCCATGACAACCCCCTGGAGACACGGAACATCGCCTTCTTCTCCACCAACTGTGTTGAAGGTACCATGCCTCACTGTCTCGAAGGCACTGTGGGGACATGGCCTAATCTGTCCACATTTACGTCCTGTCCAGCCGTAACAGAATGCTCAGTGTATACTGTGCCACGGTCCTGATGTTGGCACAGGCCTTCGGGATGAGTTTGAGCTTGAAGACTTGCTCTCCTTACAGGCACAGCACGTGGCATCGTGGTCTGCACCGGTGACCGCACTGTCATGGGTCGGATTGCTACCCTGACCTCCGGGCTAGAGACTGGCAAGACCCCTATCGCCAAGGAGATCGAGCACTTCATCCACCTGATCACGGGCGTGGCCGTCTTCTTGGGCGTCACCTTCTTCATCCTCTCCCTTGTTCTCGGCTACAGTTGGCTGGAGGCCGTCATCTTCCTAATTGGCATCATCGTCGCTAACGTCCCGGAGGGCTTGCTGGCTACAGTCACGGTGAATGTGTCTCTCATGTCGTCAGGCACATAATATAACTGTCATTTGTGTATTTCCTTCAGACTCTACAATAAATATGTACGAGGCAATAAGTACAACAGCAGTATTCAACATTATTCATCCATCCATCTTCCAAACACTTATACAGTGCAGGGTTGTGGAACAGCGGGCAATAAATAAGAGTTAATGCATGACAAGAAATGCATTATACGTTTTTAAATATGGCTGCAGAGGCAAAGAAATGTGAAAAGGAATTATATACATATATTGCCAGACGACAGGTCCTGTCCCTCAGCCTGCAGCACTGTTGCTGTCTGAGTGATATGCACCACTTTTTATAGTTTGTGTTAAGCAAGGTTAGAATAAAAGATTATAATGGTGCATTGATACACTACTGTGATGTGTCTGGCTGGCACTACCGGTGCGGTTAATGAACATTAAGCAACAGCCTTCAGATTGAAGAATTTCACAGTGCTGTGGTGTAAATGACAATAAATGTCAAACACTCTACCATGCTGAACCAAAAAAAATCTTAGAGCAGTGGAGGCAAACTCATTTCAAGTACTGGGCCATGATGGACCCAATCCGGTATCAAGTGGGCCAAGCTGTGTGTGGAAGGCTAATATATTAACAGCACCATTAACAGCTGGACTGGAAACATGATTCATCCTGGGGAATTACATCCCTATTAAATATTTTTCACTCCAGGGGGTGCTTGTGCGACAGTTTCTAACAGGTCTAGGCAGCAGTGGGTGTGTGTGTGTGTGTGTGTGTGTGTATCTCATGTGTGACATACCAGTCCCCTGTCCCCCCCAGGTGTGCCTGACTCTCACTGCCAAACGCATGGCCCGCAAGAACTGCCTAGTGAAGAACCTGGAGGCCGTGGAGACCCTGGGCTCCACCTCCACCATCTGCTCTGACAAGACCGGCACCCTGACCCAGAACCGCATGACCGTGGCCCACATGTGGTTCGACAACCAGATCCATGAGGCTGACACCACCGAGGACCAGTCTGGTGAGGCCTTTGTTCTGTGCGACTCTCATGGCGGCCATTTTGTGTAGGACACCGTGTTCTGTAGAGCAGTGTTTCCCAGTCTGGATCCTGGAGCTGGGAGGGAGAAAAAACATGGACCGTCTGTGGATCGCCGAGGACCGGGTTGGGAAACACCGCTGTAGAGTATGACTGTCACAGTGCTGTCACAGACAGGATTATGTCATGGATTCTCCTGCCTCCCAAATCTTCAGGGACCTCTTTTGACAAGAGCTCAGTGACGTGGGCATCCCTGGCACGAATCGCTGCGCTCTGCAATCGCGCCGTGTTCAAGGCTGGCCAGGAAAACATGCCCATCCTGAAGAGGGAGGTGGCAGGCGATGCCTCCGAGTCCGCCCTGCTCAAGTGCATCGAGCTGTCCTGCGGCTCTGTGAAAGCCATGAGGGACAACAACAAGAAGGTGGCTGAGATACCCTTCAACTCCACCAACAAGTACCAGGTGAGGGTGGGGACCCGGCCACTGGGATGCAGCCTTGCCCACGTATACCTGCGAGAGGGATGGAGGTCCCTCCTCACGTTTCAGCGCAAGGCAACACGTTTCAGTTAGACCTGCAGGGAATGTGCTCTGCGTTACTTAGCTGGTCAGCAGGACAAGGCTGTTGTTTCCAGTTAGAAAATCACAGTTTCCTCCTGGGATTAATAAAGTTCATCTTATCTTGCCTTAAGGAACTGGGGCTGAGATACTATCTGCTTAATGGCACCGTAGATGAAGCTTTTGCTAAATGGGGTTAGCCAGCGTATAGCCTTAGGGATCATTGTCCAGATTTTCTTTTTAAACTCTAAGGATATTATTTACTGGCTTAGGAGATGCTGTCACATGGCTTTTATAAAGACTGCAGACTGAGACGTTTCTTCATCAGAATATTTAACAGCTCATTGCTCAGGCGCATGTGTGCTGTGATCCCATGTGTGTTTGCAGCTGTCTGTGCATGAGACGGAGGACCCCAGCGACAACCGCTACCTGCTGGTGATGAAGGGAGCCCCAGAGCGCATCCTGGACCGCTGCTCCACCATCATTCTGCAGGGCAAGGAGCAGCCCATGGACGAGGAGCTGAAGGAGGCCTTTCAGAATGCCTATCTGGAGCTGGGTGGCCTGGGGGAGAGAGTGCTAGGTGAGCTGGTGGGCTGTAGGCCATAGGAACCTTCACTGCTTCTCCACACTGACCGTCATCACTAACCACAGTAACCTTCACTGCTTCATTACACTGACAGTCATCAGTAACCACAGTAATCTGCACTGCTTCACCACACTGATTGTCATTAGTAACCATAGTAACCTTCACTGCTTCATCACACTGACAGTCATCAGTAACCATAGTAATCTGCAGTGCTTCACCACACAGATTGTCATCAGTAACCATAGTAACCTTCACTGCTTCATTACACTGACAGTCATCAGTAACCATAGTAACCTTCACTGCTTCACCAGATTAATTGTAATTAGTAACCACAGTAACCTTCACTGCTTCATCACACTGACAGTCATCAGTAACCATAGTAACCTTCACTGCTTCAGCACACTGACAGTCATCAGTAACCATAGTAACCTTCACTGCTTCAGCACACTGATTGTCATTAGTAACCATAGTAACCTTCATTGCTTCATCACACTGACCTTCATCAGTAACCACAATAACCTTTACTGTTTCACCACATATTACAGCAGTAACACTTGTCTCTCCATATGTTAGGTTTTTGCCACCTTCTTATGCCTGAGGACAAGTACCCCAAGGGTTTTGCCTTCGACTGTGATGACGTGAACTTCCAAACAGACAACCTGTGCTTTGTTGGCCTGATGTCTATGATTGACCCACCTCGGGCTGCGGTGCCTGATGCCGTAGGCAAGTGCCGATCTGCTGGCATAAAGGTCATCATGGTGACCGGAGACCACCCAATCACTGCCAAGGCCATTGCTAAGGGTGTGGGCATCATCTCCGAGGGCAATGAGACTGTGGAGGACATCGCAGCCCGCCTGAACATTCCAGTCAGCCAGGTCAATCCCAGGTAACATACTCGCTCACACATGCTCACGGACATGCGTGCACACACATGTGCAGACACACACGTGCAGACACACATACACACCCATGCAGACACACACGCAGACACACACACACACATACACATACGCAGACACACACACAAACACACGTGCAGACACATACGCAGACACACACGCAGACACACACGCAGACACACACGCAGACACACACGCAAACACATACGCAGACACATATGCAGACACATACACGCAGACACATACGCAGACACCCAGACACAGACATGTAGACACATACACATGCAGACACACACGTGCAAATACACATACACGTGCAAAAACACACACACGTTCAGACACACACATGCAGACACACACACAGACACGAACACGCAGACACAAGCACAAACAGGGCCATACCCTAGCTGCATGTCTGCCGTGAACACTACATGCTGCTGCAGGTGATGTCAGGCCAGATACACAGTGATCCTCGTTTATACACTGTGCTGTCGTGGACATGAGGCTGACTTTATTGGTTTTCTGTGTGTGTGCGCGTGTGTGTGTGTCTGCGTGTGTGTGTACGCACGCATCAGGGACGCTAAGGCCTGCGTGATCCATGGGACAGACCTGAAAGACCTCACTCAGGAACAGATGGACGAGGTGCTGAGGAACCACACTGAGATTGTTTTTGCCAGGACGTCCCCCCAGCAGAAGCTCATCATCGTGGAAGGCTGCCAGAGACAGGTGCCCCCCCATTCGACGAGTTAGCAAAGCGCCCCCATGTCTGTCTGGCTTTTGTGGCAGCTGAAACACCCAAACTCAAAGATCTGACAGGAGAAGTGTAACCCGGGAATAATCCCCAAACGTGGTTTACACAGTCCTTCTTATAGTCATTTGATAATCTTTGGTTAGTCAAGAAATTACATTTCATTAGTCAGTGTGCAAATGATCTGACACACCCCTGTCTATGCATTCCGATTGGTTCCCCACTCCTTAGGTGTCAGTTATGTGTCCGCCCAGCAACAAAGCATCTGTCCTTGATTACTTCGCATGCATTTTTTTTGTAGCACAATTGTTATTTTCTGTTAATCAGCTAGTTCTCCTTCGCATTGTGCCAGCACCAGTCCATTTGTCCAAACTATTCTGTCTGCAACCTTGGCAAGTGGATAGTTACCCTGGCAGCTATCACCTCTGGCTGTGCCTAGGGTGGCCAGTGTCTAGGGCGGCCTTAACCTCCGGCTGTGCCTAGGGCGGCCTGTGCCTAGGGCAGCCATCATCTCTGGCTGTGCCTAGGGCGGCCTTCACCTCCAGCTGTGCCTAGGGCGGCCTTCTCCTCTGGCTGTGCCTGGGGCAGCCTGTGCCTAGGGTGGCCTTCTCCTCCGGCTATGCCTAGGGCAGCCTGTGCGTAGGGTGGCCTTCTCCTCCGGCTATGCCTAGGGCAGCCTGTGCGTAGGGTGGCCTTCTCCTCCGGGTGTGCCTAGGGCAGCCTGTGCGTAGGGTGGCCTTCTCCTCCGGGTGTGCCTAGGGCAGCCTGGGCCTACCACTTTTCTTCTACTCATTCTTCTCTTTAAAAAACACAATTTATGTCCAAACATAGATAGACTATGATGAAAGTAACAGCAGACCGTTGCTATAACACTGTAGTCGTCACCTGGAAACATATAGTATTCAGTGACATGTGTATTATGGGAGCAGTGTGTGAGTGTGTGGCCGTGATCAGAAGGTCACTGGTTCAGGACCAGCCTGCACATCTGCGGGTCCTTGGCAGGGCCCGTAACCCCCAGCTCCCCGGGTGCTGCTGTGGGTGGCTGCTCTTTGCAGCCAGCTTGCTCTCATCTACAGAGAGCAAGTTGGGGGAGGCGTAAAGCGAAGTTCCCCACGGGGATCAACAGAAATATCAATAACAATAATAACAATATGAAATATACACTTTACAAATATTTATTAACTGATCATATTGAAATTTTATACACAATGTCATGCATCTTGTATAGATACATTACATTGACATTACATTAACCAATGGTTTTGTACCTCTCTTCTACACCTCATCCTTGGCAGGGTGCCATCGTGGCTGTGACTGGCGATGGCGTGAACGACTCACCGGCACTGAAGAAGGCCGACATTGGTGTCGCCATGGGCATTTCCGGCTCCGACGTGTCCAAGCAGGCTGCCGACATGATCCTGCTTGATGACAACTTTGCCTCTATTGTCACGGGTGTGGAAGAGGGTGAGTGAGAGATGCGGGAATGAGACAGAGCACAGAGTGAGACAGAGCTGCAGTGGTGAGCGATGCAGAGAGTGAGACAGAGCACAAAGTGATACAGAGAACAGAGTGAGACAGAACTGCTGTGGTGAGTGAGCGATGCAGAGAGTGAAAGTACACAGAGTGATACAGCAGAGGGTGGGACACTGCCCCGGTGAAGACCAACACACCTCCATGTCATCCTGGCAGGTCGCCTGATCTTCGACAACCTGAAGAAGTCTATCGCTTACACCCTGACCAGCAACATCCCTGAGATCACTCCCTTCCTCTTCTTCATCATGGTGAACATCCCCCTGCCGCTGGGCACCATTACCATCCTCTGCATTGACCTAGGCACCGACATGGTGAGAGTCAAGCTGCACTCCTTTTGTACATCGTACGCTGTCAGCAGGGACAGGGTCTTCCTGTAGTTTTCGCCATGTGGAAATTGGTCTGTGTGCCCCACAGGTACCGGCCATCTCCCTGGCGTATGAGGCCGCTGAGAGTGACATCATGAAGAGACAGCCCAGGAACCCGCGAGTGGACAAGCTGGTCAATGAGAGGCTGATCAGCATCGCCTATGGACAGATCGGTGCGTGCCCCGTGTGGCCCAGCTTCCACTCCATACTGCCCACTTGTGGAAGAGTATTTGCATTTAACTACAGAGATTAACTCAAGTTACACAAGTTAAGTAATGTAGTGGATTGATTTAGTAGAGCTTAATCTCATCTCTTTATAACAGAAAGATTCCTCCCCTAACATACTCTGGCACACACTGACTAAGGGATACGTCCTTCTGAATTTCAGCATTCGAATCAGTGTGCAGTTTGCGGTACTCTGTGCTCGTATCTGCGCCCCCGATTTCCTGCTTTCTTACTGCCTCCCGCTTCCCCCTTTGCAGGTATGATCCAGGCACTGGGCGGCTTCTTCAGCTACTTTGTCATCCTGGCAGAAAATGGCTTCTTGCCCTCGCTGCTGGTCGGCATCCGTCTCAAATGGGACGATCGTTCCGTTAACGACCTGGAGGACAGCTACGGCCAGCAGTGGGTAAGTCAGGTGTCCCATTGGCCTCGCCCCCCCCTCCTGAGCATGGCCACCGGCTTCACTAAGCACCCCCCTTTCCCCCAGACCTATGAGCAGAGGAAGATTGTGGAGTTCACCTGTCACACAGCCTTCTTCGTCAGCATTGTGGTGGTGCAGTGGGCCGACGTCATCATCTGCAAAACGCGCAGAAACTCAGTCTTCCAGCAGGGCATGAAGTAAGTCCCCCGAGCGGCCTGTCCCGAGCGCCCTGCCCCGAGCGGCCTGTCCCGAGCAGCCTGTCCCAAGCGGCCTGCCCCGAGCCCCCTGCCCTGAGTGGCCTTCCCCTAGCGGCCTGCCCCGAGCGGCCTGTCCCGAGTGGCCTTCCCTGAGCTGCCTGCCCCGAGCCCCCTGCCCTGTGCGGCCAGCCCCGAGCGGCCTGTCCCGAGCGGCCTTCCCTGAGCCGCCTGCCCTGAGCGGCCTGCCCTGAGCCCCCTGCCCTGAGTGGCTGCCCCAAGCCCCCTGCCCTGAGCGGCTGCCCTGAGCACCCTGCCCAGAGCGGCCCGCTCCGAACGACCTGCCCGTACGACTGTGGTCTGCGATCTGGCCCCTTGTGTTTCTGAGCTTTCTGTTGTGTTTCTATCAGAAATAAGATCCTGATCTTCGGGCTGTTCGAGGAAACAGCTCTGGCTGCCTTCCTGTCCTACTGCCCGGGCATGGATGTGGCGCTCAGGATGTACCCCCTAAAGTGAGTACGAGTACCCCCCCGAATGCCCGGAATGCGCTGCAGTGTCTCGCTCAGAGTGCTGGTGCAGAGGCTGACTCCGCCCCTCTTGCTCCCCTAGGCCCCTCTGGTGGTTCTGCGCTTTCCCCTACAGTTTCCTCATCTTTGTTTATGACGAAATCCGAAAGCTGCTCCTGCGCAGACACCCTGGAGGTATGGAGGCATCCTGTTTCGCAAACACATACTCAGATGCACCAGTAACACAGGGTTTGTTTTTTTATTTTTGAAATGTCAGCGATATAGAAAATGACAGAAACCCCTAACAATATATTACAATATATTAATATATTAAAATCAAGAACCTAAATGAGGAGCCTTATCAGGGAGCCGCCATATAAGTCCTGAATTTTGTGTAGTGGGATATTGGACTTTCTTCTTCAAGAAGAAAAGCTGGGATTTCTTTGAGGGATGAGGGAGGTGGAATTCTGATTAACATGCTTCAGAACTTCCCATAAGAGTCCTGCGATGCTTAGATCCGGTGGCGGAGGAGGGATTTAACTTCATTCTTGGCATAGCAGACTCAGAGCACTCCAACCCAAATCATCACAGCCGTACGGCCATATTTTATGCCTGACAATCCCAGCATGCACTGGAACAGGTCTGTGAAGATGGACCTGGACATAAAATCACAAAATCTTTGAGAGCGACAAGCAAAAATGTTCCCTGCCTGCAAGACACACGGGCTTGGGACTTCTGATCTTAATGAAGTCTCAGGCTGCACAGTTGTAAGAATCTTGATGTGTATGAAGTCTCCCTTAACAGCAGTCTGTATTGGTTCGGTGGCATCTTGGTCCAGTAAATGGCCTCATATTACATTGTCCTATAAACGACTGTGTATTCACCACCCGCTCTGCCAGCACCTCGTATTCTGTCATGGCTGTCAAACGACATGCGAGGCGATCGTTGGGGCTAGTGATTCCCGCAAGATGGCCACGCATGTCAGCTGAAGGGTGGCATGGTTATTATCATTAACAAGAACGAAGACACAAACTAAGAATGAAAAACTACTCTCGTATGCTGCCACAGCATGGACACCTGGAAGGTGGCGATATCCTGCCTGCAGGCCGCAGTCTAGCCTTGCGAGTGTCGCGCTGTGCCGCACTGCAAACTGGCCTTCAGAGCAGGAATATCAGCACAATAACAGCAATCAATGCTGATTCTCTTCAGAATTCAGGGTGTTTTGGCTGTGAGTGAACCGCCTGCTCTTAACTCTCTCTCTCTCGTCCCCTCTCTCTCTCTCTCTCGTCCTCTCTCTCTCTCTATCTCTCTCTGCAGGTTGGGTGGAGAAGGAAACATACTATTAAATGGTGACCCGTGTATTTAGTCATCCTGCTCTACGTCCCCCCTCCCACCCC
>JAAGVU020000045.1:17054314-17077148 GCA_011763525.2 Mormyrus iriodes
AGCAGGAGCCGTTTGTGGGGGACAACATCAAAGGCCTTCTGGAAATCTAAGTAGATCACATTGTAGGCCTTTTTGTGTTTTCTGCTTCCTCAACTGCCAAAGCTGTGTTCTGCTTAGCCTGCCAGTACGTTTCAGTTGTCTCCCGAGTCCCATAAGCTATCCAAGCTCGGAAGACCTTCCTCAGCCTGACAGCTCTCTTTACTTCTGGAGTCCTCCAACTGGGTTTTGGGGATGCCACCAAGACAGGCACCTACAACCTTACGGCCACGGCCCTGTACAGCCGCAATGGAGGCCCAGAACATGGCCCATTCAGGCTCAATGTCTGCAGCCTCCCTTGGAATGTAAGAAAACTTATGCCAAAGGTGCAAGCTGAAGATCTCCGACACAGGGGCCTTTGCCAGAAACTCCCAGCACATCCTCATTATATGTTTGGGTCTACCAGGTCTATCTGACAGGTCAGCTGCTTTCTTTACTCAAGTGTCCTTGACATACAGTTGCAGATCCAATGATACGATTACAAAATCAATCATTGAGCTGCAGCCTAGGGTGTTCTGGAGCCAGGAGCAATTATGAACAGCCTTGTGCTCGATCATGGTGTTCGTTATTCAGTAATAGATCACCGCTTGGGATTAGATTGGGCAGGCAACAGTGTTCCTCCCAATCACATCCTTCCAGGCTTCGCCATCATAACCCAAATTAGCGTTAAAAATTCTCTCTTCTCCACAGCAGGAATCCTGTCATGTCCCGGCTGCACAGCCCAGTTTCCCACTCAGTCTGAGCTAGACAATCATATGGAGAGCTGCATAGAGCGGAGTGGCCAGGGTGGGGGTCTGGGGCGGCCCCGGGGCCGGAACAGGGGCCAGCTGGAGTGTGAGATGTGTGGTCACCGCTGTGTGACCCTGGAGGGGCTGGACCTGCACCGCCTGTCGCACTCGGGGCAGACACCCCTGCGCTGCCCCTTCCCCACCTGCCGCCGCCGGCTCCTCACCAGCGCCGCCCTGGAGGAGCACGTCCTAACCCACTGTGAGTCCCCGTCAGCCCCCATCTCTTCCAAGCCACGCCCCTTCCACTGCGAGCACTGTGGGAAGGACTTCACCACGGCCTCCTCTCTGAGCGTGCATCTGAGGATCCACACGGGGGAGAGACCTTACCAGGTGAGGGTGCCTGGTAGGCTTTGCTGCTTCCTCACTCCTGTTCTGCGCTGTACTTTTTTTTTTTTTTCTTTAATTTGTTTCTATTATGGCTGCTGTGTCACTGACTGCACTCATCTGTTTCTTCCCTCCATCACATCTTTACCTGTCACTGCTCCTGCTGCTCATATTGTCACCTCCGTGCCCAACCTCACTCCCAGTGCTCCCAGTGTGGGAAGCGATTCCGGCAGATTCCCCACCTCCGCGACCACGAGCGGCTGCACAGTGGGGCGCGGCCCTTTAGCTGTGGCGTCTGCGGGAAAAGCTTTGTGCTGGCGGCGCGCCTGGTTGAACACGCACGCACGCACAGCGGCGAGAAGCCCTACACCTGCCCCCTGTGCCCGCGTGCCTTCCGCTCCCTCTCCAACCTGGGCAAGCACCGCAAGACCCACAGCAGAAACGCCGCTCCTCAGGACGAGGGCCAGGCAGCCGTGCACACCATCCTGCTGGTGCAAGCCGCACCATCGGGCCCGGGGGGCTCCGAACAGCTCTGCCTCACGCAGGCAGACCCTCCCGTCGGCTCCGCCTCCTCCCCCCCGCTGCTGCTCCTGGCACCCTCCATCCCGGGGAGCAAAGACACGGAGGGAGACGTGGTCCCCATCATCCAGCACGCCATCGAGGTTATCGTGGAGGAGACGATGTAGAGTGGAGCCGGCGACGGGAGTGTACTTCATAACGCGTTTTACAAATGAAGGAGCTGCGATACATAGCAGGAATAAGTGTAATTACAGATAGTGGCCCTGCATTCATAGCGGCAGGTTGCTGCACATGCTGCTAAAGTCTGTGCAAAGAAGCAAAAGTGATTCCCAGCTTTGTGGCTCACAGGCGATAAGTCTGTCCTATTTATTTGAATCAAAAACTTAATGCTTTGACACAGTCAGTCTCCCACCTGGAAGCAAAGTGGCAAGACGGACAGTGTCTCACGGCTTTTTGTTTTAATTAAAAAAATGGCACCTCAGATCCTTTTGGCTTTCACTATTATATCATCACGATTGCAATTAAAATGATAATTATAAAAGCAGTGATGTCATTTTTGCACTGGTGTCTGTAGCTGGGCTGCCCATGGTGTGATCAGCACACTGCACTTTAGGCGCGATCCCAGCGTTCCTGCTCAGCAGGGGAGTACCCAAAAAGCGCTTGGCCATATATCCAGGTTGACTACACTGCAACTCATAAGGCTTATTAATACGAATGCCATACTAATATTAATTATAGTCTTCCCACAAATGTGGTTAGCTGAATATTCAGAGGATGCACGAGGCAGATGAGTTGGCAGAACTTGCTAGCTGTGCCCAGTTTGAAAAGCGCCGTTTTTCTCGAAAGCATTAGCTAGCAGGGACTAGCAGCGACACTCAGGGTGATACAAGACAGAGATACATTCTAACAATCATTTGTTTTATGCTGAAAAATGTTTAGTATCCCAGTTCTCACCTGCTCTGTGTTTATGGGGCTTGCATGTTTTTCCTGGCTTTTCACATTTCTTGTAGGCCCTCCAGTTTCCTCCGACAGGCCATAGACTTAACTGGCACCTCTAAATTGAATATGTGCATGATTGTGTATGCGGGTGTCAGCACCCTGCAGTGGACTGGCATCCTGCCCAGGGTGTGCTTTCACCCTGTGCTATGTGCCTGCCATGGACTTCAGGCTCTCCTGTCACCCTGGAAGACTGATCTCTGAACTTTGAGAATAGGATGACCTCTCTGACAGTCAGCTGTGCCTCTTCCATCGGCTCTTAGCTATTTAATGTTTCTGCCAACCTAAAGCAATATCACCACACACTACAAATTCTGCTCTGTGCAAACAATAGTCACCTCAGTACCAACTGGCATCTAGAATTGCAGTAAATAACTAGTAATTACGCAACCTACTTATGAATGATAAGCAGCTACATACAGAGCTTACAAATTTAACATGCACCGATCATCATTTGAAAGTTTTTTATCGAATTTCTTTCCTTTAAAATGCTGTAAATACCGCACTTTGCTCCTGCTGTACTCTGTGATGCCGTCTCTCTAGGTTGTGTCATATGCAAGTCATGGTTGACAAATGGGGCCCATCTAACTGAATGTACTCTAAAGAGACGGGCAGAGAAGAATGCAGCTTTTCTGTCCTCTCCCCTCAGAGGATCTGCCAGTCACTCTTGGTCAATTCCAGTGTCTGAGAACATTGAGGCTAATTTATCTGGCATCTCGCTGATTCAGGGCATTTAGTGATACATAACAAATTGAAAAACCCTGCTTCCTTTGTACCTATCGTGCCCTAGTCTGTTAGAATGTATTTTGGCCTCAGTGCCACAGAAATAGATTTATCTGCAATATGGAGCGCCCCTACTGTTTCTGACATGTGTGACGTGATCAACAGATTAATGCAAAGCGATGCCTTTCTGCGCTTGAGTGTAACAATGTCCATCCCGCATCCAGGGGACGTCCTTCAGTGGAAAGGGCTAATAGCAATTTTGGTGTGACTGCAAAATTAACAAATTGGCAGCTTGCTCACCATTTATGAAGCTATTAACCTTTGAAGTGTTATTGCGTTTTTCAAGAGTCTAGCCATGAAGTTCTGATATGGTGTTTGAAATATTCTTAGATCCCAGCAGTCGTGTGTTTTTCTTAGCTTGTAAACTCCCACAATATAATTTAAAATTACCGCAGAGTGTGCGCTTTTTATTATACATGTCTGAAGACAACAGCTGTGCACCAGCTGAATAATCACTTAGCAAAGGCTTTTTAAAACCCTGGCTGACGTCTTCCCAAGATGGTCGGGAAAGCAGATGCAGGCCATCCCATCATCTTTTCATTCCAAGTAAATCAGACCGCCCGTTTTGACTGGATACTCCTCATCATTCCTGCGCTCAAACCAAATCCATAACAGCCTACTTGCATACCCTGCTGTGCTTTGGCAGATGAACTGTTTTTCACATCCTGAATCCAGGAAAGATTCATCAATTGACCGTTTTCAGGATCTGTTAGGTTATTTCTGGGAAGACAAAAGAGCCACTGGCCAAATACATTAATGGAAAGTTATTCCAGAAATGCTAATTTATGGACAGGGAGAAAGGCAGGAGCGACAGGCAGCTGTGGAATAGTGCAGAGGGCTCTGTGTGAGAAACTGGAAGAGGAGGAGGAAAATAACGCTGAGCAGAAGGGGCACAGAGACGGCTTTGGGCTCTGTTTGCTTCCCAGCTCCAGGGCCAGTCGGCTGCTACTTCTCAGCCAGCTGGACGGCTGTAGTCAGCCAGGCTTAGTGCTGCTGGAGCTGCAATCCCCTGAGGAAGGCTGGAGATGATGGGCGCCAGAGGCACCTGCGTCAGTACGGCCACCTGCACTCTCAGAAGAAAGGCTACAACCCGGGAACAAACCACATTAATGTGCCCTCAGTGGTAGAAAAATGGTCCTCAGAGTCCATTTCTGTACCTTAAAAGGTACATTTACCTCTAGCTAGGGTACAACTGGCAGACCCTTGAGGGTACAGCCCCAATGAGAAGTAACTGTACCCTCAAAGGTAGAAATTGGTTCTTGTTTTCCTGGCAGTATGGGACCATACCCCACACTAAAGCGCTGCCTGCAGAAGCTTCTGGCTGAAGGTGATAAGTTGTTTGACGTGTGAAGATTTTGTCCAGGATCCTTCCACTGACTCACGTCCTTTTTAAGTCCAGGCACTGTGGAGCTGAGACGAGCATCATCCCAAAATCAGGCCTAAGCAGAACCCTGCCCTGATTTGGAAAGGGGAGAATCATCACAGAAAGAAGAGAGAGTTCTGGGTCTCAGGATCCTGCCAGACAGAGCAAAGAGAGCAGCAGAGATAATCATAAGGAGTTTTTTGTAGAAACAAAGAAAGTTAGTCTGGTCATCCGGTTGCAGAAAATATCTAGTTAATAAATGACCAAGGCTTCCATTGTGAAATTCAGCTGTTTGTTCTAATATGTATATATTTACATGACAACAAGAACATATATGATGATAAAAAAGTTTTTTTGCAAGTGACCCACTTGGGAAGGCCCTTGTTCACCAGCAAGGCCTCTGTGTGGCGTTCTGCTGGACTGGCTGCATGAGGTACCTCAGCGACGGTGCCTCCCAGTCTGGGAGGGGCGTATGCTCCCTGCCGAGTGTCTCCTCGAGGTGACGGCAGCCCTGCTGAGACCCAGGCAAGTGTTTGTCCGCCGGGCGGGTCCTGCGTCACAGAGCCCCCTCACCGACGGCATGGTGTGTGCCAGCCATAAAAAGCCACAGAAGCGGGTTAGGGCCACATCAGTCTCTCCCTAATGTGCCCCCGTCCAATCCAACCCTTCCTTGCCTTTAGCGCCCCCTTGTTCAGCTGTGGTTCCCCTTTTTCCTAGTGGCACGTGACCAGTGTAATATTGCCATATGTTTTTCCTCTCTTGAGCACTTTGTTTTTTTGCTGCATAGATATCTTGTGTGGAGTTTAGTAGATGGAAATTTTACTCTTGCTCCTGTCTGGCTATTTACTCTTAAGGTGACTTTCTCTGGGCTTCTCACTAAACGCTGGCAAAAGTGACATTTTCCAAGGCTCCTGTGAGAGCAAGACTGAGCCATGCAGGGTGCTTTTCCACCGCACCAGGCTCCGTACTTTTGGTACGTGCTGGTTCTTCACTGGCGTAAAAACCGGTACCGGCGCTGAATGACATCACAACATGAGATGGGTATTTTATACAGAACTTGAAAAATGGCTGTAATATATTGTAGGCCTAGACTGTGTGTGATTCCAACATCACATGTTATGCACATGCAATTCTTAGAATGCAAGGACCGCGATAATCAGTTGGGTGGAGATCAGGCTTTTTCATACCTTCATACTGTACGGACATTATATGCTCAGTCTGGGACAAGGTCACCTGTAGCACCTCACTCCTGGCTTACCAAGAACCTCAGATCTTGGCCTCCCAGAACCATGATATAAATGTAAGGACTTAAGAACCCAGTGCTCCTCTGCTTTTGAACTGCAGCTAATCTGAGAAGTCCAGAATTAAATTTAATTTAATTCTCTGTTCCCCAACAGTGGGCCACATTGGTTTGGAGTCTGTGGTGTGTGCATATATGAAGACATGCACTAGCTGTTAATGCGACAAGTGGCTGATCATTGAATGGGAGCAGATTGTTTTATTTGCACCAGGATTCCAGATTAGTTGCAGACTTTAGCAGCTGGGAGCAGAAGGGATTTGAAGGCACTTCTCACAGCCTTCCATCATGACGTTGGATGGTGGGGGTCCAGCATGGAAGACCCAGAACTACAGCCACCCATACTGACGGTCAGGCTTGAGAGAGAGTAGAACATCCCCCTGCCAGGTCAGCTCACAGCTCACTTTCCGATGGTCGTCTTATTCTGGTGCATCTTCCACTGAGGAGCTGATTCTCCTGGGATGAACCTGATTGACCTCTGCAAACAGAGAGAGAGATGTATGCAGAAATGCTTGTGCTGTTGATGTGGATTTTCTGGTCATCTTTATGCCCAAAACATCATAGAGGACTTTATCACATTGAATGGCCCTTCATGAGTAACCCCTGCTTTGTGGATTCAGATGCCAGCTTCCTTGATATAAGGTCAGCACAGAAAATGTGCACTTCTGTGGAGAGCTGCCTGGGGCACTAGAGGGCTCAACACACCCCCTGTGGTTCTGTAGTTATAGAACATTGAATCAAGCCTCTCTAATTTACCACTAGGCAGGATCACTTGGAGACCATCTCCTTGCACCTTGTGACTTATCCCGAGACCCTCTAATTCTCAGTTCCCCCCTGACTGTGGCTTCAAAACCGCCATGACGGCTGCCTCACTAGTCCGTCGGGGCCCTGCCTGTCTTTGAACTCTCTCTCCCTTGATTTGACATGTGTGCTCTCTGAATATCATGACTTAAATGAAGAGTTCAGTAAACAGCACATTTCTGCTCCACTGCTTCACAGACCTTTTGATGTGTCTTACATCTCCTTCCTAGTGCTATATACCCCCAGAGGCAGTTTACACTCCCTGTCTGCTTCCAAACCAGCGGCTATGGAAGAGTATATTGAAGATTTATTAAGGGTTTCTTCGCCTTTTTCCCTTGTCTGCCACTGTAGAGTTTTTCTTTCTACTTAAGAAGAATTGTGGTCTTTGGCCCTGCATAGATTCCCCTGATCTTTACAAGTTCCTCGGCCATCTCGACCAGGAACTTTTGTAGCTTCAGACCACTTTCGTGTGTCACTTTCCCACCTCGCAACAGGAACTGTGACCTTTATGGTACAATAAGTAAGCATGGGAGAGACAAAAAGCTTGTAGGTTAAATTTCTTACAAAACTAGACCACCATCCCAAGGCAATGGAGGATGAATTAGTCGATTTCTTAGTTATTTAGGGGGTTGATCACGAACAGAGTGGGATGAGGCATTATAAAAATCTTTTATTTTTACAACCTGTTACATGTTTATAATTATTATTAAATCTACCCAGCAGATCGATCTTTTGTATTTCACAGAATAAAAAAAGATGCAATGATATCCTGCTAATAAGTGCAGGCACGTTTCACTAGTGGCACCAGTGATATTAGACAAAAGTATATCCGTTATCGATCGAATTCTCTGATGCAGAATAATGTATAGATTGGTGCATTAAATGTTATTGAGGTACAAAAATGATTCCATCTGCTCAGTTATTTCTGTGCTGTTTCTTGCTCTTTTCCCTGCACTTACGTGTAACTCCCAAGTCGTCAGCGGTGCTTGTGGTCAACCAATCAGCCAACTATTGCTATAAGCATCCAGCAGTTTGTGTTCACCTGAAAAGGAACTGCCTTTGAGGAACTACAATTGGAATCAGCTTCCTGTGGCGTGAACACGACAAAAGCTTGAAGAAGGTTCGGGTTCCTGAAATAAGTTCCTGTGGTGTGAAAGCGCACATTGAAATCACCATTAAGAACTAGTACCCTCATCCACTGATGTAATTTGTATCTGAGATGGAATGCCACCAATTTCACAATGCTTGATCTGAGAAATGTATAGAATTTGATACACATAAGTGTGTAAGACCCTTAGTGGTCATTTTCAGTATCAGGCCAGTTAACATTCAGGCATCTTCTCGGCTCTCGTGAGTAATGTTCTTCAGGCAGAACGAGATGATATTCTAATCTTCCCGCACTCTCTGTAGACGCACATTCAGCATGTCCACTGGCCCCTCAGAGGCTCTGTGAGAACCATCTCTTTGTTATGCTTGAAAAATGTACATTATATTAATGTAGAGTCTCCTTCCTGTAATTTCTCCAGAGGGTGTGCGGTTGAACCCCAGGAAGGCCAAGGCAGTCACTGACTGACCACAGCCTAGTGCTCCTAATCACATGCTGACATTTCTATGTGTTGCTAATTCAATGTTTCATTCATAATTTTAGTATAAGTGCTGTACCTTTTTTCACTAACACAGGGTTTCCCCAGTCTACACCAAAGGCACGGTAGCATCACAGAAAGATTTGGAAGAACTAAAATGATTCATCTCAGCCTCCATTCTGACCTGCTCAGATCCACCACTTTCTTTTGCTGTAAAGGTTGATGTGTCTAAAGTAGGTTTAGGTCTAGGTTTAGGTCTAGTGCATTTCTTTTTCTGATGCTGATGATTGCTGGATGAATGGAATCAGGATGTTGGGAGGAGAGCGCCACTGGCCGTTAAGCTTGTGTTGGAGCAGTGACCAAACTGGCTAAAGGCTGCACAACACCCTGTCGTGCTCTGGACAGTTCATGAGAATCTCACTCCAGTCAGCGAACCCATAGCTTTATGCTCCCAGTAGGTTAGACAGGCACGGCTTCATCTGCTTTCATTTCACAGTCTCTTGCAAACTGGCTCAAAGATGACTGCAGCGTGACAATCCAAGCAGAGTGCTAAGCCACTTCCTACCTGCTCATTAATGACTTGGGCTGCTAGAGCTGAGCTTCTCCAGTGACGTCGGCTATCTCCACTGGCTGGACATTCAGTGACTGAGAGATCCTTGCATTTTATTTGAATATACCTCTGGCGGCCAGGCATGGCTACAGAAGTATGAACATTTGTACAAACCTGATCATAACATGGTTAAATTGGAGGTTAGTTTTAGTGTCTGAAGCGATGAGTCCAAAATAAAAATATACAATGTTAGGAAGGATAACTAATGGTATGTGAATGAAACTGGAAACTGTAACCTGGATGGAGTTAAATATCAGATCTGTTCAAGAGGCATGGAACTGTTTAAAAAGCACATTATTGCAAGTGCAAGGGGACTTCATACCTGTTTCCAGCAAAACTAAATCTAGGATATTTAAACTCCAAAGCAGCTCTACAAGCTGAAATGACTAATCTGCAGGATAGTAAGGGTCTTATAATTGAAAATGAAATTGCTATAGTTAATGAATTTAATTATTATTTTGCACGGGTATTCACTGTCGAAGACATGAAAAACGTACCAACTCATATTCCTAATTCGGCTTCGTCTCTGATTAATATATGCATAACTGAAGCTGATGTGCTACAAAGCTTAGCTAAGCTCCAAATAAATAAATCATAGGGCCTTGATGGCATCTTACCCATAATTTTAAAAGAGATGAAGGATATTATTTGTCAACTTTTAACTTTGCTTTTTCAGAAATTCTTATCTGCTGGTGTGGTACCTTCTGATTGGAAGCATGCTAATGTAACACTCATATTCAAAAAAGCGGATGGAAGTAATACTTCAAAGTCTCCCCAGGACAGACTCAGCACTGCACTCAGTGTGGGTCTCCCCAGGAGAGGCTCGGAGCTGTACTCAGTGTGGATCTCCCCAGGAGAGGCTCAGCACTGCAGTCATTGTGGGTCTTCCCGGGACAGACTCAGCGCTGCACTCAGTGTGGGTCTCCCCAGGAGACGCTCAGTGCTGCACTCAGTGTGGCTCTCCCCAGGAGAGGCTCAGCACTGCACTCAGTGTGGATCTCCGTAGAACAGACTTGGGACTGCACTCAGTGTGGGTGTCCCCAGTACAGGCTCAGCACTGCACTCAGTGTGGGTCTCCCCAGGAGAGGCTTAGTGCTGCACTCAGTGTGGATCTCCCCAGGACAGACTCGGGGCTGTACTTAGTGTGAGTCTTCCCAGGACAGACTCGGGGCTGTACTCAGTGTGGGTCTCCCCAGTAGAGGCTCAGCACTGCACTCAGTGTGGATCTCCCCAGTACAGATTCGGCGCTGCACTCAGTGTGAATCTCCCCAGGACAGTCTCACTGTGGGTCTCCCTAGGAGAAAATCTCCCTGCATGAAGTCTGGGAAGAGCGAGGTTTCCTGATCTTTCCCATGTGACATTCTACTGTAATGGCATTTTTCTGTTTTAGTGCTGATGCCACGGTGGAGGCTGATGGTCTAGACATCCTTCCAGGCATTGCCACTGTGCATGTGCATGTGCGTGTGCGTGTGTGTGTGTGTGTGTGTGTGTGTGTGTGTCGAGATCCCAGGGAGCAGGTGGCACACAGGTCTGTGTTCAGCCCTGTTAGCACCTGTGACTGACCTGTGTTGACTGACCTGTGCTGACTCACCAGCCAGAAATAAGGACGCATGTGCAGTGAATTATTCCTGATAGCAATTTAGAGCTCAGCAAAGGGCAGGGCATCTTTCTTATGGGCAGAGATTAGGGTATGACAGCAGGCAGGTCCCTATCAGTGTTGTAGGAGTGTCGTGTGTGTTTAGAGGGCGGAGGGTTTGGGGCTGATTTGGTCCCTGCTAATGTAGAAACCAAATCCCCGCTCTTGGGCGTTATGTTTAATGAGTATATATTAGAAGCAGCACACAGATCCCGAGTTGTGTGCATCTGTTCAGATGCATCGAGAGCTTGAACCATATATTTTCCATTTTTTGTTTATCTAACCTCCTTGGCCTTATCCTGGATATGACATTCTGATTCTGATTCTGATTAAATTGCATCTCGCCCTGCAAGCGGTCCTCCAACTTGCAGGGAAAAATTTTGGGGTTAATGGCAGGATTGGTGCTTTAGCCACCGAAAAAACATTTCACACAGCTCCAAAGCGGCGGACAGGACTCCTACCCGCTCTCCGCAGGAGTAGCTCTGTAGCAGCCACCCGCACTGGTTTGACTTTGTGTTGAACGAGCAGTTGCTCAGCGAGTCCTGAAAGAGGCACATTACCTGCATTGTGAGGGAGTGTCAGTTATGGCATTACAGCCATGTGGCGCGTTTCTCTGAGGGTGATGGACCAGGCCTAGGGGACCCCCACCTAACACCTGGCTGCTGCAGATAGACAGCCATTTGCGGAGGGTGGGACTGGACTACATGTCAGCCTGGGGGAGTCGTCAACCTGGATCTTGCGGTGTTTTGTTGTGTGGTGGGTGCAGCAATGTGCTGTACCAGTGCCCTGACCTGACCTAATGTAGCCTAACCGAACTGTTCTGCCTTCGCTAAATTCATAAAGCTGCATAGAAATATGCTTCTGTTCAACATGAATGTTTGTTTCGTTGTGTGATTTGCTTTGTGTGTCAGAGATTGAATATTTATATGCGCTTTTTATATTTATTTAATGTTTATATGTGTGTTTGGTGGAAGACAAAAAACTTCACCCATATTTTCTTTATGTGACTAATTACTTTGCTGACTAAAAAAGCAAATTAACTAGTGAATATATCTGTGTATATCTCTGTATCTGTGTATATCTCTGTATATCTCTGTATCTGTGTATATCTCTGTATCTGTGTATATCTGTGTATATCTCTGTATCTGTGTATATCTGTGTGTTTCTGTCTGTCTGCCTGTACCTGTGTATATCGATTTGTGTCTGTATCTGTGTATAACGATGTGTGTCTGTCTGTATCTCCCTGTGTGTGTCTGTTTGTATCTCCATGTGTGTGTCTGTCTGCATCTCCCTGTGTGTGTCTGTCTGTATCTCCATGTGTGTGTCTGTCTGTCTGCATCTCCCTGTGTGTGTCTGTCTGTATCTCCTTGTGTGTGTCTGTCTGCATCTCCCTTTGTGTCTGTCTGTATCTCCTTGTGTGTGTCTGTCTGCATCTCCCTTTGTGTGTCTGTCTGCATCTCCTTGTGTGTGTCTGTCTGCATCTCCCTTTGTGTGTCTGTCTGCATCTCTGTGTGTGTCTGTCTGCATCTCTGTGTGTGTCTGTCTGCATCTCTGTGTGTGTCTGTCTGCATCTCCCTTTGTGTGTCTGTCTGTATCTCCTTGTGTGTGTCTGTCTGCATCTCTGTGTGTGTCTGTCTGCATCTCTGTGTGTGTCTGTCTGCATCTCTGTGTGAGGTGGTGGGGGGTTATCATGAGTGCCCTGCACATGCTGTGTGTCGATGTTTTTACTGGAATTTCCCTGACTGTCAGAGATGGACGGGAGAGGGAGGGAGCAGCTAATGTTTCTCTTTGAAAACCAGAGGGAGGCAGAGAGTGAGAAAAAGGGGAGGGGGAATGACGGGTGGGGGGGTATGGTGAGGAGAGACAGAGAGTGAGAGAGAGAGAGAGAGAGAGAGGCAGAGGAGGAGCTCCTGATTGGACTAGAGAGAAAGCAGAGGAGGTATAGAGATGCAGCGAAATGTGCATCCTGCGCGCCTGGACTAGCAGGCAGGCAGGGAGCCGCCACACGGAGCCACATAGAACCATAGCGAGCCAAAGAGAGCCAGAATCTGCCTGGAAAGAGTGCAGTGCAGTGCAGTGCAGTGCAGGCCGGAGTTGCCCGTCTGCTCACTGCCTGCGCCGCCGTAGCCACCCGTCACCGTGAGTGTGCCAGACCACCGCTGCACACCTTCCACTCTGCGTGCACGTTTGTGAGTGTATAGCTGCCTGCGCGTGTGCATATGCAGCTGCCTGCATGTGTGCATCCATCTGAATTTCCCTTTTTCTGGAGAGAGGACTAACTGCAGCAGGGGACTCAAAGGGACAGAGCCGTCACTGTATCTTCCTGTGTGTGGCGTGGTCGCCAGCACTGCATTGGTATTCTGGGGGTCCTCAGGTCCCCCTCGGGACGGATCTGCAGGGACGGGCTCGCACTTGCTTGAGGGGACGACCCTGGCCTGGTGAGTCTCTCTCTCTGTCTCTCATGGCCTCCTTCTCATCATCCCTTTATTTATTTCTGCAGTCAGATGCCTTTCCTTCCATATTCACTTCATCAGTCAGTTTTTTCCATCATATTTGCTCCACCCCCCACCTGCTTCCCAACCCCCTGTTGCCCTGTTGCGCTCTCTCTCTCTCTTTCAGAATGTCTCTCACAGGCAGGCTGGTGCTCATTTTAATGAGATTGTTTTTGTTCAGTGTGCTGCATGCCTTCCTCCGAGGTCTCTGAACTCAGACCATGATCCTACGGAATTGAAAGCCTGTAAAAATAGGTAACATATGCAGGAGAGATGAGTCACAGAGGAGAAAGATCCACACACCCTAAGGGCATCTGCATCCTGTAACGCTGCTTTGAGCCTTACGCAGTCTGATAGGGCAGTCTGAGTCACAGACGTCGGCTTATGTGTTCTTAAACACCGGCTCCGTGCTCTTAAACTCTCCCTCAGCACAACACTGACAGTCGCCGGAATGTTCTCTAGGCAAAGTGCTCTGCTGGTGGCAGAGACTAGACTGAACTATGGGGGGTGGGGCTTTCATGTGAATTTGCCCAGACCCACAAACACAGGTCACTTTCTTAACCCTTAACCCTGCACATCTGACGGTTTTAGTAGCTGTTCTGCTTGCTGTCTTTTTGAATCTCTCTGCTTTTGGGAGATGTGTGGATTAGTTGAGTCTGGCAAAGGGACAAACATGTTTCTTCTAGAACTCTAGAGAAGAGACCACAGAAAGCAGCTGGTCTGCTTTGAAATCAGTCAGCAGTAGACCCAGCTGCCGCTTTGCAGAGGTAACACGCATTAGCAATGATGACACAGAGCTACACTAAATCAAGGAATCGTGTGTCAGAGCAGTGAATGTGGCATTTCAGTAATATGTCTGCTCCTTCTCCACAGAGGCCTGGCTTCGTGGCGCTTCCTCCCTACCCTGCCTAAGCACTTCCTCTGGCCCCACTGTTGGTTGGTCCATGGTCCAAACCCGCTACATCCAGAACCACACAGATCGCATGGCAGTCAGCTGCTCAAAGGCTTCCTTTGGAATCTGAGCTGGGATTCTATTCAAGACTGGACCCTGTGGATCTTCCTATTGTGCAATGCCCAGATTTGGATTGATGTTGATATGGAATTTGATCCATATTGCAGGCATGAGATCATCCACACAGTGGAGTTTTTGATCTTGTAATGTACTGACCCTCAGACTTTGAAGAATCACTGCAGTCACCTGGAGAGAGTGTGACATTGTTTTACTCAACAGCTGGAATTCAGACCTTCAGACCATCACCGTGAGAGCCCATCACTGTGAAAGCCCAGCTTTCTGTGAGAGCCCATCACTGTGAAAGCCCAGCTTTCTGTGAGAGCCCATCACTGTGAAAGCCCAGCTTTCTGTAGCTGCCAGCGTTAGTCACTGGAAGAGCTCATGTGAGGAGCACAGTAACATCTCCCCCCCTCCATGTGAGGGGTCCTCGTGCATTGTGGGATTCCTGCTCAGAATCACATGTTGCCACATTTGGGAGGTGTCTCTATTCGGCATAAACATTGGATTTCCTTTATTCAATCAAAATATTTGGTAAAATAATTAATTAAGAACGCCATATTCAAGCCTCAATTTATCATGTGACAATTCAATAGGTTATGCTGGGGAAAGCAGAAGATTAAGGATAGAGGGACAGGTGAAAAGAAGCACCACTGGAGGAGTGGAGGGCGCTAGAGAGCAGCCTCCTTAAGGAGGCTCCAGCCGCCTCTACTGTGGAGGAGAGAAGTGGAAGAGGAGGTGAGCAGAACGTGGGAAGGTGTGGAAGTAATCGGCGGCAGCGAGATGAGCCTGAGGTTAGAGTGAGAAGCATTAGCAGGACAGGGCCGCCTCTCTGAAGTCGTCACAGTGAGAGGCGTGCCATCAGCACATTGCTCCATCCTTAGCAGTAGCGCAGGCCTGGGGGCCGGGGGCCAGGGGCCGGGGTGGGTGCTGCTATCAGAGGAAATGAAGGGGATCTGAGTGCCACAATGGCCTGGCTCAGGTGGCGACAGACAAAGTCACTTGCGTGAGCGAGACCAGCAGAGAAAGCAAACGGTCACCAGTGCCAGGAAGACGCCCCTCGGCTTTGCTTTCATTAACTGAGTTGAGGAACCTGGGAAGAGGATTTGAAAGCCTCCTCACAGCACAGGGATAATGACGTAGGGGGTGCAGATTAACACGCTCTTGGACTGAGGGTTTTTGTTTTCCTGAGTCGTTCTCATCCTGATATCAGGCGTGAGCTCAGTGTTTCTGTCTGTCACCAAAAGAAAAGGAGCTCTGCCATCCTCCTGCCCTCCTTCACTCCCTCCATCCCTCTCGTCCTTATCTCTCCATATCTGTCTATTTCGCCACAGCAGAATTACCCGCTTTTTTTCATATACATTTCCAGAAAAAATACCGCCCCGCTGAGACCTAACATTTCTCTAGTCATCGATGACTCTCTATCCACCTCCACCAAGCCTTCAACCAAAAGATAAAGACACCACCACCCCCCCATACTGCCTGAGTGCCCTGGAGTCCCACAGAGGGCGGCCGCTCTTTGGGGGACGGGAATAACAGTGCCCCGGATGCACGTCTTCTCCGGCCCGGCCTGTGTCAACAGGATCGCACAGTCTACTATGGAAAACAGCGCCTGGTCTTGGCTGGTACATTCTGTGAGTAAATATTTTTGCTTCTGTGTATTTGTGCCTGTGAAGGTCTCTGTCCTCTGTGACTGTGGGCAGCCTGCATGCCCTTGCATCTCGCTGCATCTTGCACCAGGTGGCACGGGCTTGCAGACGCAGGATGCCACCATGCTCGCATGTGCCTGAGCAGATTACTATTGTCTTTATATCTTTTGAAAAAATAGAATGCAGTTATATTGTTTCTCACTTCCAGTTCTGAGTTAGCTTTATGCAATGTGTATTCCTCTGCCCCTGCTGTTACCGAGGTCTTCTGGCAGTGAACGCACACAGTATTAATGAAGGTATAAACACAGCTTTACATGCAGCCTTTTTCGCAGAGTCCCTTTCTTTCAAAAAAATTGATAATGAGCAGACAGCAGGCACACAGTCAGGCAGAGCCCTGGGAACCCAGGTCCGTTGTGGCTCAGCAGCCAGTGCTTTCTGCGAGATGAGCCAGAGGGTGCTCAGCCACTAGCACGTCTGTGTGATGGGCAGGAGGGTGCTCAGCAACTGGTGTGTTCGGAGAGACAGGTGGGAGGGTGCTCAGCAACTGGGGTGTTCAGTGTGATGGGCAGGAGGGTGCTCAGCAACTGGTGTGTTTGGAGAGACAGGAGGGAGGGTGCTCAGCAACTGGTGTGTTCAGTGTGATGGGCAGGAGGGTGCTCAGCAGCCAGTATGTTCAGTGTGACTGGCAGGAGGGTGCTCAGCAGCCGATATGTTCAGTGTGATGGGCAGGAGGGTGCTCAGCAGCCAGTATGTTCAGTGTGACTGGCAGGAGGGTGCTCAGTAGCCGGTATGTTCAGTGTGATGGGCAGGAGGGTCCTCAGCAGCCAGCGCGTTCAGTGAGGCGGGCAGGAGGGTGCTCAGCAGCCAGCGCGTTCAGTGTGATGGGCAGGAGGGTGCTTAGCAGCCGGTCTATTAAGTGTGCCAGGCAGGAGGGTGCTCAGCAGCCAGTATGTTTAGTGTGACAGGCAGGAGGGTGCTCAGCAGCCGGTATATTAAGTGTGCCGGGCAAGAGGGTGCTCAGCAGTCGGTATGTTCAGTGTGATGGGCAGGAGGCTGCTCAGCAGCCAGTATGTTCAGCGCGACAGGAAGGAGGGTGTTCAGCAGCCAGTATGTTCAGCATGACGGGTAGGAGGGTGCTCAGCAGGCAGCACGTTTAGTATGACAGGCAGGAGAGTGCTCAGCAGCTGGGTTGTTCAGTGTGACGGGCAGGAGGGTGCTCAGGGGCCAGTATGTTCAGCGTGACGGGAAGGAGGGTGCTCAGGAGCCGGTATGTTCAGCGTGACAGGAAGGAGGGTGCTCAGGAGCCGGTATGTTCAGCGTGACGGGAAGGAGGGTGCTCAAGAGCCGGTATGTTCAGCGCGACAGGAAGGAGGGTGCTCAGGAGCCGGTATGTTCAGCGTGACGGGAAGGAGGGTGCTCAAGAGCCGGTATGTTCAGCGCGACAGGAAGGAGGGTGCTCAAGAGCCAGTATGTACAGCATGACGGGAAGGAGGGTGCTCAAGAGCCGGTATGTTCAGCGTGACGGGAAGGAGGGTGCTCGGCACACTGATTGTCTGACTGGCCTCACAGTGTTGACGGTCTGGGAGGATCCCTGTTATTTTCATATCCTTAAAGGGAGGCTGTACTTTTGTGGGTTATACACTGAACAGTGGAGTAACACAAGCTTTCTCTTCTTTGCTAATGAAACTGATTTTTAACACTAAAAATCACTGTCCTCAGCGTGGATTGATGCGTTGAGGTGTTTATATAAAATGTTTCATAAGTACTGTATCATCTATAAAAAAACATTCAGAGTAATGAAATTAGGATTAATGTATTAATAGCTATTACAAAGCCTTCTTGTCATAATGGCCTTAGCTTGCTTCTGTAGTTGAATAAAATCCTAATAATGTGTTAAATGGCGGATGGCTGTGTTTGGTAGATTCCTCTATACACTGTAAGTGACTGAATGAGAAGAAGCGCATGGTTATGTAACGGTCACAGATCACCAAGCATGACACGCCCACACCCTGTGACACGCCCACACCCTATGACACACCCACACCCTATGACACGCCCACACCCTGTGACACGCCCACACCCTATGACACGCCCACACCCTGTGACACGCCCACACCCTGTGACATGCCTATTCTCCGTACTGCAATTATTTGTCTCTAAGCCATGGGGTACGATTTATTACACACACACACACACAGACTTGTATTCATATCTTTGTGGAGACTTTCCATTCACTTCTATGAGCAAAACCCTAACCCAGCTATGACAGCCTTAACCCCACCCAGCCCTAACCTTAACCATAAGCAACCAAACAAAACAGAAGACAGTCCCTGCAATGTCAGAATAACAGGTTTTTATCATATTGTGGGGAAACCTGGTCCTGATGCTAACATCACATGGCAATGCTAACCTCCACTCCGTGGCGATGCTAACCTCCACCCCACAGTGATGCTAACATCACATGGCAATGCTAACCTCTACCCCTTGGCGATACTAACCTTCACCACATGGCAGTGCTAACCTCCACTCCATGGCAGTGCTAACCTCCACCCCATGGCAATGCTAACCTCCACCCCATGGCAATGCTAACCTCCACCCCATGGCAATGCTAACCTCCACCCCATGATGATGCTAACCTCATACAGGTCAAAAATAAGTGTTATAGCTGTCTGCTGCCCCAGGCAGATCCGCACATCTCTCTCAGCGCTCACCTGGTACTCCTTCACATTTTCACCGTCTTTGCGCTTTTCTCAGCTCTTCCATAAACATGATTTCCAGGAGTCTGTCACTGCTAACAGCCCATAAGCTCGCAGCGACAGCAATGCACACTGGAAGACTGCTGTCTTCTGGAATAGTCATCTTAGAATTCATAGGCATTGTGCTGATATTGACAGAGGAGCGTTTTTCAGATTCTGTCTTTATTTTCTAACCCCTCCATTCCATGTGGGGAAGATGCATTTAGAGTGACGCACATAAGGTATTAACCAGCTTTTTATGTAGAAGGCACAATGTATAATTGTGTGTATAAATTACCAACCACTATGTTTTATACGAGGCATCGTCATTCTTCCCCTTTATGGAGCAGAACGTTGATGTGTGCTTAAGGTACCGCCCACAAATGAAGGGTAAACAATGCAGCACATTCACGTGTGTGACATGCAGTGCAATCACATGTGTGACATGCAGTGCAATCATATGTGTGTTCCGTGTAATAGATCACATATTGCTGAAGGTGCAAGGCACAGCGCTGTAAACTACTGAAGGAACAAGTAATGAATAACTCAAGTAAAATACTGATCTCATGTCTGTTCATCATTAATGAATCATGGCGCATCGTTTATCTCAAGTAGTGACTATATTTGTTCATTATCTGTTCATGGTTTGTACTTCAGCAGTAACTGAAGTTACTACTAAGTATTCGTACCCCATCAAGTAAAGTGCTACCGCTAAGGCAGATGATTTTATGCACATGAATGTATAGATATGATGGTACATTTCTTGGATTCTAAAGCTAAAAGTTAAATATAGAATATAAAATGAATGTTGATAAACGGTTACATATAAATCCCCAATGTTAAAATTTTAGATCACAGTGGTGACAGAATCTGTTTTAAATCAGTCTAATGTGACATTTGGCCCTGTGATGGCTTCCAGAAAAAGGGCAGTGATATGAAACTCAGCCGTAAGACCCATCTCTGAGGGCAGCGGTCTGCGCCTATCGCAGGCCATTAGACATGCTTAGCTTGAAATATTTACACAGTCATTAGTGGAACAGTAAATGAGGGCCCTAGGTTAGAGGGGAGCGTGATTTGTCCCAGGTATATGGGGGCAGGGGGGGTGCGGGGGCAGCGGAGGCGCGGGGATTTAGCCCAGGGGACCGGCGTGGCACACCTTTAGTTTATCTCAGGCTCCTCATTATCTCACCATAATTCTGCTGAAGCTACACCTTTTCTCAGCTCTTCTCCTCTCCTCCTCTGCATGAGTATAGAAGAGAAATGTATACTTTGCTCTTCTGTATGCCTTTATAATTCATATTTCAGAAAATTTCACTCACTATTGTCAGTGCTGAATGCTAACAAACGTATTATGACATCGTCATAACAGCCTAGTAGGTAAATTAGCCGCTGGGAAAGTCGGCATAAAGGGGAATATATGCCAGTCTGTGCGCCTAAGGGCCGTCGAGGAGGCTGCCTGTAGGGGGCACTGAGTGGCTCAGCAGGCTAAGTCTGTGCGCCTAAGGGCCGTCGAGGAGGCTGCCTGTAGGGGGCACTGAGTGGCTCAGCAGGCTAAGTCTGTGCGCCTAAGGGCCGTCGAGGAGGCTGCCTGTAGGGGGCACTGAGTGGCTCAGCAGGCTAAGTCTGTGCAGCCAAGGGCCGTCGAGGAGGCTGTCTGTAGGGGGCACTGAGTGGCTCAGCAGGCCAAGTCTATACCTGTGATCAGATGATTATCTGTTCAAGTCAGAGCGTCAGCAAAAAACAGTCACATGTCTGTGGGCCCTTCCAGAAGGCCTGTGACCCCCAAGCCACTGAGAGCATGATGGGATAGGCAAAGAGAAGAATTGCAATGTACTTGTATTCATACTTGTGCAAATGGCAAATAAAAAATGTAGCATTTCTATTACATCATTAATTTGTTTAGTCACAGAGGCTAATTTCTGCACTGAAGTGACGTTTTCTTATATTAGTAATAAGTTGTTTAGACACTCGGTGCTTTGATGAGAGCCCTTTTCCATTATATTGTTAATGTTTTGGGCTGTTTAGCTGTGCAGGCTGGACTGTGTGATGAGGTGACATTTTGCTCTGTTGTTATTGATTTGTGCAAGCCTAGTGCTGTGACAAGACAGTGTTTTCATTTAATTATTAGCCATTTGGATTCTTTTGTTAAGGTGGCTGAGCTCTGTGACAAGATTGTATTTTCGATGCATTGCTAACAGTTAGTTTATTCACAGGCCAAGCTGTAATGGAACAGCATGACAGTTAGAATTTCAATGGCTTAGGTATGTGTTGGCTGAGTCTTGAGAAAGTTTTATTTAACAACAGACTTATATCAGAGCGCCTGCTTTTTTGACCTGGAGTTATAAGGTTTATTTAACAGCACTGGCATAGCAAGAGGACTTTAAATAGAAAAACATACAACTTATGTAATATATTAATGAGGGAATTTACTGTAAAATATTATGTATTCTGTTACTTCGCATCTTGACCAGAACCTTTATCAAGTGCGACTTTGCTCTGTTGATACAGCACATTATTTGAATGAAGCAGCTTATCGACCTTTCTTAAGGGTACAAGTGAAGGCGCCTTCCATTGGCAAGAACCACAGAGAGAGCATCTAGCAGACCGTTCAGTGGCTCTAAGTAAAGCACTTCCTGTTAGCGCTGGTGTTAGCTGGCAAAATAACACGCTGGCTACTTGGTGCAGCTGAAAATCTGTCATGCACAAGCAAGCCAAATGGCGCATTACAGGTATTCATTTTGTCTGGGAGTCAGCTAGGCATACCTGCAGCTAGGCTGGGCTTCCAGAAGGCCAGGATCTCTCATAACGCATATAACATTCTCGGTCAAACTATTGTAGATGTCTGCTGTGCTATAATTTCAGAAACCTTAATGTAGTTCAAAAATTGGCAGAAATATTTGCATTGCTACCATGTAGTTTCCTGAGCGATATTCAGTGTCGTTTGTTTGCGGTGTCTTTCCTCGAAATCTGTAGGGTCGTCCTCTACAGTTCCACTGTATTCTGGCTTTCACCATATCTTGCCTAATGTCTGAATATGCAAGTACCGTGAATGTTTAAAATAAAACACAATTAAACACAAACAATGCATCTCCTACATGACAGATCTGGCCACAGAAGAATTTTGTAAGTCTGATCCCTAGTCCCTCTGGCTAATTACCTTAATCCATACAATCGTCAGTGTACTTGAGCAGGTCATCAATGTCTGTACTGTGTCTTTTCAATACCAAACAATATCGGTCCTAACAGCCTCATTAATTTCTAAGCAGAGGTTTCAGGATTTAACATGGTAAAAATCATATTTGCAGCACAGCAGTGTCTCTGGAGCTCTGTGAATCATCCTGTGCTGAGATGGCTGCTCACTGCTGTTCATGCCTTAGAGCCGAAAGGCTGCCTGTCCCTCAGCCTTTCGACACCAAGACCAGTTCCTTAGCAACTATGTTAGATGAGGCCCAGAGGACACACGACCAGTTTGTAAGAACGTATTTAAAAATGAAACATTTACTGAAGCGAGTACAAATGGCAGAATAATAGATTAAAGAGATTGTGACTTTTCAGATAACAAACCATGTGCATAGTAAGCACACAGCTTTTATCCCACACTCTTCTGTGATTTTATATTAAAAGAACTTCAGAAATATTTGTGTACAATAATTACTAATATAGCAAATTTTACTAACCATTTTTAATTAGTAAGGCACATTTACAAAGCAAATACATTAAGCATGTAAAATTCTCTTAAACAGATTTTCTTCAGTCTCTTGTATAAAAGTAATTTGTGTGTGTAGCTACATATTAATATGGCTCCTCCATCGTTGAAGAACCTAACTGGACTTCAGTATTAACCATCTCAGGTGTATGAATGAAGCATTTATTCCAGCAATAACTGTGATGACAGGAGAATCTGAACATTCTCTGGAGAGTCCTCATCCTGCACATGCCCTGGAGAGTCCTCATTCTGCACATGCCCCGGAGAGTCCTCATCCTGCACATGCCCTGGAGAGTCCTCATTCTGCACATGCCCTGGAGAGTCATCATTCTGCACATGCCCTGGAGAGTCCTCATTCTGCACACTTCCTGGAGAGTCCTGAGTTTGGACACATCCTGGAGAGTCCTCATTCTGCACACGCCCTGGAGAGTCCTCATTTGGGACACACCCCGGAGAGTCCGGATTGTGCGCACGCCCTGGAGTGGCCTGCGGTGGTAGACGCCCCGG
>JAAGVU020000045.1:17086716-17099733 GCA_011763525.2 Mormyrus iriodes
TCCTCTTGGCAGCGTACGGACGCAGAGACCACCTGCCCGAAGTTCCTCTTGGCAGCGTACGGACGCAGAGACCACCTGCCCGAAGTTCCTCTTGGCAGCGTACGGACGCAGAGACCACCTGCCCGAAGTTCCTCTTGGCAGCGTACGGACGCAGAGACCACCTCTGTGACGTACATTTCTGTTTGCTGGGATTAAGAAGTTCTACCACCGGCATACAATCATGGACATATAGAGGCCATTTAGGGGGGTGTGGAGAGTCAGTGGAGTTTATGCTCTACATTTTGGATAGATTCCAGGCTAACTACAACCTTTCTGGATGGATGGATGGATGGATGGATGTGTAAAGCACATTTCTGCATGTTGTAGACATTCACTGTGTGGATATGTAGCCTGGCTTTTGTGTTCTGTCTTACTGACATACTGCCTAACTATCGGGACAGTCAATGGTGACCAAATGAACTAGATGGTTAATTGACCTCTGGAGGGAAATGATATTTATTTCAGTGTTAAATATCACATGCGGCGCGTTTATCCTTCTGTACACAGGCCTCGGAGCTGGGAATGACGTCAGCATTTTATAAGTACATACTTACTACAATGGTAAGTGGCCCAATCTGCCTGAACCTCTCCTACTGAAATGTATGTTCAAGTCCCAAAGTCACGGTCATCACAGAATCAGATGGTTTGTTCTGTGTTGTTACATATCCAGTCATACATGAAATAATCGTGGTTATTGCTAAGTACAACCGTATCCACAGAAGACGTTTTAAGATTACATTCACTTGGATGCCAGTGACTGCCTTGCACCCTATAACAGCTCTTGCAGTGCAGCCCCAGTGCACATCCGTGGGCTGATATTCTTCCTGAATCCTTCTCTTGCAGGATTTCCCTCTGCTTAGGTTAGATGACATAATAGATGATCAATCTAACGTCTTGGGCTTCTCAATGTTCAACACAAGTCATCCATTTTACCTGGAGTTCCTCAGGAGTTTGAACCTGTCCTGGGGGGAGGAGTGTGCCCTCAGCACCTACCCTGGGCCTGCTGTGAGTCCACTTACCTCCCATTTTGTAGTAGAACCGACAGCCGGACTGATACCTTGTCACTAAAGTCTTGTCAGAATGACGGATATTCAGCTGTCACTGTCCACCTGATACTGATAACTGAAAACCTGACACACAGCCTTCTCATACGACTGTCTGGCCAATGATACATCTGACCATTCTTTAATTTATGTAAAAAAAAAAAACCTTTTGAGTTCATGGACAAAATCACGTGACATACACATCAAATCAACAAATCAAAACTAGAATCCACAAATTCTCTTGAATTTACCAGATATAATCCCTAACAAATTCAGCTGTTTCAGAAGATTCAATTCAATTTATTTATTTTAATTAATATAGCGCCTTTCACAACAGAGTTGCCCCAAGGGACTTTACATGGGTCTGTTGAGAGAGAGTAATACAAAACAGGGAAAAGGAAAGACAAAGAACTTAGCTAAAGAAAAAAAGAAAGCCAGATGACAGTGGAGGAGAGGAACCAAAACATCCCAGGTAAGGAGAAAAAAAACCTCTGGGGGTCCAAGGTCAGCTGGCTGCCCCCCCCCACCCCGGGCATGTTAGCATTAGATGTATAATATTTGAACATATCATTCAGTTCAGACTACTGAGATTCAGATTATTGTTACAAGTTCAGCTGAATCTGCATTACCCTAATGCCTGCTGGTGACAAACGTCACAGATTTGGATCGATTTAACTTCCATTTCATGCCTTTTTATCTGGCCAGCTGAGGTTAGACAATGTCAGAGACATTTAAGTTGCTTGGTTACAATTTGTACCTTGTTAACTGAACCCAGGATGGCAGATTAATAGGAGGAATGTTATTAAGGAAGACGTGCCGATGTGCAAAACTCAGCAGCCTGGACTTTATGCAGATGTAATCAGTGTTCTTGGGAAATATAGGAAATGTGAGATTTTAATTTAATCCCAGGCCATGCTAAGGGGGGCGCTGGCCCGCACCTCCTTTGATGGGCTCGAAATCTGCATGTATCGCTTCTTTTTCTACAAAGCAGATTTTTTTCTGATTAACATTAATCAGTCAGATTCATTCTGAGAGAACATACTTGATGTGCATTTCTGTTAAAAATGTGCAGCGAATTCCACACACTTGTTCTGGTGTAAGATAGCAGTTAGTGTGCATTATTATTAGAGTATTATTAGTATTAGAGGTATAACCTACAGTGTTCAGGGGAATCGGGGTGTAGAAAACATTAGAAAAATAGTATCTTATTTTTGTGAGACCTTTACTTTGTTTCTTGTTGCTACTGCTCATTGGTATAGATCCTGACTAATGTACACCGGTTTAATACCCCATCCTGATGTACTGCCCGGGGTCCTGCTACAGGAAAAAGCAGGTGGATTTGTGAGCCATGTGCTGTCCGCTAGCTGGCTAAAGGTTGCATTCTAACAAACTTTGCGGATCCAGCTGGAAGTTTACAGTGCATAACACTACACCCCAGATCCGTTTTCTGTAATCTGCTTAGCAAGTTTCCTATCTTACCTTTTGTCCTCATTCAGTCCTGCAACTTTCCTGACCCTACATTCCTGATTATTACTGTCCTGATAACCTTAGCTGTTAATAAGACCAGAGCGGGTGTGTCCTGATAGACCTTCAAGTGGCTGTAGAATTCCAGTCAAATTTGAATGCGTTTCATGGTGGCTCAGTCACTTTGATCTTCTTTGGGAATGCATTAACCATCTTATCTGATCGTCTGATTATAAAGGCAACTCTTCTGTTTCCTATCAGGCTAGAATGGATCCAAGGCTTTGTTCTATCTGGCAGGACATATTGATTTACAGTTTGTGCACTGATTGCCTGACTGCAGTGAAGTGTAATGCTGTGTCTTTGCTGTTACATTGAGCCCTTTCCTTCAACTTTAATTTTCTCTTCCCTGATTTCCTCATATTGTTCTGGGGTCACAGTCATTTTAAATGAATCATTGGATCTAATTCTCTTTTGCAGTTCTAAAGTGTGCTAAGAGAGCTGCTCCAAATCTGTATCCTCTATTTTATTTGAACACACAAACCTAATCTGTGTCACTGCGGCTTGATGATCTGACTGAAGCATCAGCGGATGGGCTACGTCACTGATACCTGACTGATGGTGAATCACTGACGGATGGGCTACGTCACTGATACCTGACTGACGGTGAATCACTGATGGATGGGCCAAGTCACTGATACCTGACTGACAGTGAATCACTGACGGATGGGCCAAGTCACTGATACCTGACTGATGGTGAATCACTGACGGATGGGCTACGTCACTGATACCTCACTGACGGTGAATCACTGACGGATGGGCTACGTCACTGATGCCTGACTGACGGTGAATCACTGACGGATGGGCTACATCACTGATGCCTGACTGACAGTGAATCACTGACGGATGGGCTATGTCACTGATGCCTGACTGACGGTGAATCACTGACGAATGGGCTACGTCACCGGTGCCTGACTGATGGTGAATCACTGACGGATGGGCTACGTCACCGATGCCTGACTGACGGTGAATCACTGACGGATGGGCTACGTCACCGATGCCTGACTGACGGTGAATCACTGACGGATGGGCTACGTCACCGATGCCTGACTGACGGTGAATCACTGACGGATGGGCTACGTCACTGATGCCTGACTGATGGTGAATCACTGATGGATGGGCTACGTCACTGATGCCTGACTGACGGTGAATCACTGACGGATGGGCCAAGTCACTGATACCTGTCTGATTTTCCTCCTTGGCCACAGCTGTCTTCTGCTCTGATGTTCGACGCTGTCCATGTGGTGGTGGGGGCGGTGCGGGAGCTGAATCGCAGCCAAGAGATCGGGGTGAAGCCGCTGAGCTGCTCCTCGCCTCAGATCTGGCAGCACGGCACCAGCCTAATGAACTATCTGCGTATGGTGAGCACTGCGCTGGAGGCTCTCATTGGGCTCTGAGTTCCTGACTGCCTGTTGTCTGTTTTTCTGCTTTCTTTGTCTTTCTCTGTTATCCATGTGTGCTGTTTATATTGTAATATTACTAATGGGAATGTTTTTTTTCTGTAGGTAGTAAAAAAAAATGTATAGTAGACTTGTTCTTGCTGGTTACAAAAGGCTTGTTCATATGGACCATAAATGTTAATTTTTCAACACATACTAAGCAATTTTCTATCTTCAGAAGTAAAACAACTTTGCATAGAAGATGCATGTTGTTTTGCAAATGCTGATAAGGAACCAAAGTGAAAATCTATATCAGTTAGAACTCGAAATCGAAGGTATATCCTGCAATTTTAAGAATATATTTTAAAATGCATTTTAAAGAGAGTAATTAAAAGTAGTTAAATTGCTTCTCTGTTAATATTTCTACATCATTTTTCAATAAGCACTTCACCAGTACATGGCCACAGCAAGCATGGAATCCATTGCATGAAGCACAGGGCAAAAGGCATTGGAAATCGGAGACGGGATGCTCGTACACTGCAGGGCAGGCAGTCACACGCTGCGGGCGGCACACAGGGCCCTGAGCCGGAAGCTGCCAGGCTGCACTGCTAGCTATGCCGAGGCACTACACCACTTTTCGGGCCCGGGCTTTGTTCCGCTTAACCTTCCATAGTTTCTAAAATAAAAATATATAATCTCCATCCTGAGCCAACCTACCTGTAGTAAAAACAGTAGTAAGATTTATTAACTAAATGATCGCTGGGACACGTTTATGGAGGTAGGGTAACAAACACCCAGTTATCACATCGTCATCCTTCACAAACTGACTTTTTTGCTACTGCAGTGCCAGTGCAGGAGTATTTTATGCAGGGCTGCCAGCTTTGGTCAGCTGGCTGCTGTGAGATTTTCAATTCAAGACGACTGCACACGTATTTACATGTATGTTACAGTTTTATCACCTTGTAAACAGTTTTTATGGTTTGCAAACTGCCCCCAACGCTTTTGATGTGGCTAATTTTAGGGTTATAATTGAGTAGTGTAAATTTGCCATAAGATTTCTTGCATGAGCCTGAGAGTCTGAAAGCGTGAGTGTCACGCCAGACGCGTGGGAGCTGGTAACCCTGTTAATGTGAATCAAGGACGGTGGTGGGCACTGCTAACCAAAAAGTTAGCTTTGATAGCCGATAATCCACTAACTCCAAAGTTTACCGATAAACTACTAAAAAATTAGCAGAAGCTAACGATAACTGCTAACCATTGATTTTTATTAAAAATAATAATTATTATTCAGTTTGGTTTTTAATTCTGAAACCCTTAAAATCATACAAACACAAAGAAGCAGGGGGATGGAATTTTTTTTTAACTTGTTTAACGCTGAAGTCCCAACTATCAGACTAGAGTGATTACCAGGGGCTGATTAGGACTTATCCAATTGGGTATCATTCTGCAGAGTCTCTAGAATAAATCCGTGTTAGAATTATTCTTTCTATGAAATTCTGTGTGCAAGATATAAGCATTTTTGTCGTCGAAGCCCTGCTTCCAAACTGGCTCATGCTCATATCTTGCCCTCAGCAAAGTCGCTTGGGGACCACAAACATGGCGCCGTTTATATGGAACTAGGAAGGAGGGTCTCGGCTCTTTATTGGTTTATAACGCTGTCAACTACAAACCAGAAAATACAACCAGAGGCCTGTATCACACAGCAGGATTTCTTTCTTAGCCAGATAACTTGTCAGATTAAAATAGTCTGGTTTAAAGGCATGTGAATATAAATAAAGTCCATTTAAACTAGGGTACCTTAAATCCGACACGATAGCCTGTCGCTGCTACACTCACAACAGAAAGAAACAAATATGTCTGATTTTAGGGTTTGCAAATGTTTTTGCCCGTTAAACTTTACTCACCTTACCTGCAAAAAATGTTAGCGGGTTTATAGTTAGTGGAAGTAAATTTAGTGGAAACTAATTGTCAAGCTAATTGAGGCTCCCATAAATAAATGTGCACTTACAGTACTGGCTTAAGTCATGAATAGTTTGCCATCAGCCCCCCCCCAAGTAAAGACTCAGCCTCCCTATCCATTCATCTCTACCTACTCCCCTGGTACCATATAATATACTACTTTGCCCATGTCCTGATTTGTTATGGATATTTTTTAGTTTATTTTAGGTGAAACAATGTGACTTTGTGTAACAGGCTGTAGGTGGTTGGGTTTGGTATATTTCCTTGTTGCATGCATATGTATGTCAACTGTGTATGACTTTAAACACACCAAATATCACATCACGTTATAAATGGTCTACACACGTTTCATTTTTTAAATTAATGCTTTACATCCTTAAACACCGTTTTATGGAGGGTTGCAGAACATTAAGCACAGTATCGTCATTTGGATTAAGCATCATTTATCAAATCTTCAGATTCTGAGTAAAGATTCTGATTCAGATGAAAATTCAGTTTTCCAAATTTATGTGCCATAAACATAGACACTATTTATTTACACGACTAATATTTCAGGCTGATTTCTGTTTCTGTCAAATTAAGACCCAGAGATGTAAGTATTTACACATGGCGTGTTGCATCACTTATATAACTCCCACCAAAAGTCACTGGCGTCGTCCTGAAGGGGTTACTAACAGTCACTGGATTCTTCAGTGACTTAGGCACCTCTGTTGCCAAACTGCGCTGTTGTTGGCCGTGCAAATAGGGCACCCTGACAAGAGCCTTTATCGCTTTGTAAGCATAATGGCATCGAGCAGGCGGCCTTCTGCGTGGGCTGGAGCTGTGCAGCGTGAGTGCTTTGTGCTTCAGTAAATGGATGGCCGCGTTTGTACTCCAGCAGTCTGTAAGATCTCCCTCCATGTGCATCATTCTGCACACATGACACGTGCTCCCACAGAAACTGCCAAAGATAAATATGGCTACTGTGAATAACCGCTTCACTGTTAGTTCATACAATCAACACAGCTCTCGAAACTCAGTTGAAACCATTATTTACACGGTTTTCAAGTGAAAATTGTGGCGTTAATGGATTAAATAGAATTTAAAAGTCTTCTATATTTTTTCTGTTCTGTGGAATAATTCCATTACATACCTTGGTTCTTTGTCTTTACGGCCATGTATATATTTGTATACATACATGTTTGAGTCTATCTTTGTGTATCTATATGTGACAGTGTCTTTGTTGTAACGCTGTTATATTTAACGTTTAGTCTGGCAACAGTTGTGCAGCTGTGCAGTGTCTCCCGTGTATTTCTGTGGCTCAGTCTGCCTCAGAGGGTTTCATCGTCTGCGTCTGGATCTGTTTTCCCTGACTTGTTTCTTGTCTCCTGTTTTCTCTGCGTGTATAAATTGTTCCTTGCCTGTACTGTCAAAACACCGATCTCTTGATTTATGTTATTCTGTGATCTGTAACGTGTGTAATTCCCACAAAAAAGCCAACTATTCATGGAAGATAATTATAAATATTAACAGACATTCAGTATCAAAGGTATAATTCAATGAAGTACAGCAAACATCTGAATACTCGACACACTGTTAGATGAAGATGGCCAGGTTTGGCACGGCAGTCTGAAACAGGAGGGCTTCCTGAGTCATCCTGGATTTGGGCTTCTTTCAAATGAAAAAGTTTGGATAAATGGGAGTAGCACTTGGAGATGGAAGGTGGCTGCTAATGTGGCTCTGCAGGTTAGCATTCTGCGCCCATCATGGGAATGTTCTGGTTTAAATTCCATGGCTGGTTTCACAATTGCACTGCTGGGCCCTTGGTGTCCTGATTTCACTGTGGGGCCCTTGGTGTCCTGATTGCACTGCGGGGCCCTTGGTGTCCTGATTGCACTGCGGGGCCCTTGGTGTCCTGATTTCACTGTGGGGTCCTTGGTGTCCTGTTTTCACTGCGGGGCCCTTGGTGTCCTGATTTCACTGCGGGGCCCTTGGTGTCCAGATTTCACTGTGGGGCCCTTGGTGCTGAGACCTGAGGCTTACTATTTGATCCACACTAGTGTGATGCGTTGGACCATAGCACCTGCAAAAGATACATGCAATTCAGGTTTGTCTACATGACAATTCGTATCCCTGTCGTATGTAATCTGGGTGTGTGCTGACTTTCCAGCTGACATTATTGCGTCTCACATTTCCTGTCTGACCGCAGTTATTCGCACACTGTTGCCAGTATTCTCCTTTGTTCTTTGTCTGTTTTTCCATCCCCCTGATTCTTTGTGTTTACATTTCAGATTGTATATGTTTTCACTGCCTCTCCATTATCTGGACAAAAACTCTAAATCCACCTGCATTACAGGTGGAGTACGATGGTTTGACAGGCCGTGTGGAGTTCAATGGTAAAGGCCAAAGGACCAACTACACCATCAGCATTCTGGAGAAGCGCAGAGGAGGTCATGAAGAGGTCAGCGGCAATGAAAACAGAAAGCAGCACCTGTACATCTGCACTCCATTCAGCAGCCTGCGCCAGTATTGTTTTGTTGATTGTAAACTGATGATATGAAAGTAGAAAGAAAAGGATGCCAAATTTTGAATCATTTGAGTCATTTGTTTAAATGAAATATTTTATAGCTTATTACTCCCCAGGTCTTCAGTATACCCCAGATTTTGTCAGTTTCCCAGGGTGTGTATTTGGTAGGAAGCTAGACCGTAAAAGTCAAAGGGCAAGCCGGCCTCCATACTCTGTTTTGAGGAAGCTCTTGTAGATTTTCTGCAGCATTTTCTGGTACATATCAGGTTTTCCTAACTTCCCTCTGCTTGCATAACTGCTCTATTACCAATACAGCTGCTACACCTGCTGCTTCACTATTATTCATTATTGTGCTTCACTTTGGACAAAAGCACCAGCTACATAAATAAATGTCAAAGTCCTCCTGGCTGCAGAAGCTCACCCAGCACAGCTGAGGCATGGTGCCACCGGTATGGCCCATGCTTTTCTGGGCTGTGCCTTCTGTATGTGATAAGCTGCTCAAAGAAAGATTCAAAACTCGACTGATAGCAAAACTGTGCTGCTTGAGGTATAATTAGCAGGCAGCTGGGGGTTTGGGAGTGACCTGGAAGGCCCAAAGCTCCATGACAAGCTAAGCTGTTCGTTAGACACAGCAGAAAGGCCGCTCTCTCCGGAAGAAGCACAAGCGAGTTACTGAGCCAGTGAAGCAAATAATGAAGTTTGTGTGACTTCTGAAAGCCAAACCCACTGTGGGTTTAATGACTGCATAGCTGGGAGGGGGGGCAGTGATCCTCAGTCTTAACTCTCCTTTTCATTGATTGAATAACCTACAGGTGTTTGAATACTTGTGACTGGTTAAGCATTAACCAGTCTTGAGGTACAATGCTAAAAATGGACAGTTAAGTCATTCAGCGGGTATTCAGCAGGGCCAGAAATTCCCGCTTATTCACTATTACATATTCTGTGTCGTCTGTCTTCTGTCGTGCTTTGCATTGTCCTGCTCTGCCATTTCTGCTGAACAGCTTGCACCTCTCTTACAGATTGGGACCTGGTACTCTAACAACACACTCGCTATGAACTGCACTTCTCTGGACCTCAGTGTGTCTGAAACTTTGGCCAACAAAACACTCATTGTCACCACAATACTGGTAAGAGCGAGAGAGTGGAATTCAGCCAACTGTCCCAGGCCACAGGACACACCCTGTGCGGGGCGACGGTCTGCCTCGGGACACACCCTGCGTGGGGCGACGGTCCGCCTCGGGACACACCCTGCGCGGGGCGACGGTCCGCCTCGGGACACACCCTGCGCGGGGCGACGGTCCGGCTCGGGGCACACCCTGCGCGGTGCGACGGTCCGGCGCAGGGCACACCCTGCGCGGGGCGACGGTCCGGCGCAGGGCACACCCTACGCGGGGCGACGGTCCGGGGCAGGGCACACCCTGCGCGGGGCGACGGTCCGGCTCAGGGCACACCCTGCGTGGGGCGACAGTCCGGCTCAGGGTACACCCTGCGTGGGGCGACGGTCCGGCTCAGGGCACACCCTGCACTTCCACATTATGGGATTCTTAGACATATTATACTATTTTACTTACCTGAAAGCTGTTTTTACCATGGGAGGAAATCTGTGCAATTCGGTGGGAAAATCCCAATGCCATACACCTGGGATTCTGAAGCAGCAGCGGTTGCCTATCGTATGCAGACCTGTATGTTTCCCCTTATATGCCAGTATGCATCAGGGTTGGGATTGGAGAAAGTAACTATGGGGAACAGAACTAGAATTGAATTCGAATTTCATGGAGATTTAAATTCCAGCTCCAGTTCCATTTGCTGATTTGGACTGAAGTTGATGAATGCCTTCCGCAATGGCCCCAACGCTGGTCTGCATGTTATGTAATGTATGTAATGTGCCCCTGTCCTTGTGTCAGCCAGAATATATTCTGTGTGTTTTTATAGGAAAATCCCTATGTGATGCGCAAAGCCAACTACCAGGACTTTCAGGGTAACGACCAGTACGAGGGCTTCTGTGTGGAAATGCTGAAGGAGATGGCCGACATCCTCAAGTTCTCCTTTCGCATTAAGCTGGTGGACGACGGGCTGTATGGGGCCCCAGAGGCCAACGGCTCCTGGACGGGCATGGTGGGAGAGCTCATCAGCCGGGTAAGTGCTGGCCTGGTGGTGATGGTCCCTGGTAAGCTACCTGTTAACTCCCTTTCGGCCATTGCTGCTCAGCCTTCTCGGGTCGCCCCCCGTCATTGTTTGAGCCCATAACAAAGGCACGGTGTCAGAAGCGCCTCACGGCTGCCTGCTTCCCCACTGTCGGTCTCCCTGTATAACTGCACACTCCAAGCAGAAAGCGGACTTGGCTGTGGCCGCCTTCACCATCACGTCAGAGAGAGAGAAAGTCATCGACTTCTCCAAGCCCTTCATGTCGCTTGGCATCAGCATCCTGTACAGAGTGCATCCAGTAAGGAGTGATGGAGGGGCGAGGCTGGGGACAAAAGGCACAGACTAATGCATGCAAACACACAGCAGTGCATGAGAAATATAGTTTGCCCTGAAAGATAGGATGTGTTTTGGAAAAATTAATTATGTTCCTGATTACATTCTGAGAGGTGCTGCTCTCTTGTGGCCAAGATAAAAAACTGCAGCATTGAAAAAGGCCTTGTGTTTTCAGATTGGTTACCATTTAATTACCTTTTCAGGGTAGGAAACCTGGCTACTTCTCCTTCCTGGATCCCTTCTCCCCAGCCGTCTGGCTCTTCATGCTGCTCGCATATCTGGCTGTCAGCTGTGTGCTCTTCCTGGCTGCCAGGTACAGTAACATGTAAATACAAAGAAATGGCGCCATTATTTGTAGCCAGTTCAAATGCCTTGAGTCAATTAAATTCCCATCCATCCAGCCATCTTCTAGCTGCTTAACCTGATCAGGGGGGCCTGGAGCTTATCCCAGGGGGCATATGGCACAAGGCTGGGGTAAACCCTGGACGAGATTCCAGCCCATCACAGGACAGTAGATTAAAAATGTTTAACAGAATTGCTTCGGGTAATAATACACTCACTAAGCTTCATTAGTGGGGCTATATGTAGCTGGAATAAATAGCTTTAATATGTTCCTGTCATCTATGTGCTTAATTTCAATGTGAAGCTCATTTGATGTTTCCAGCCGGATGCCGCCTCTGTCATTTCCTCGTTCAGAATGAGCCCGTTTGAGTGGTATGAGCTGAAACCCTGCCTGCGTGGGCACAGGGATGTGCTGGAGAACCCATATACCCTGGGCAACAGCCTCTGGTTCCCCGTGGGAGGCTTCATGCAGCAGGGCTCAGAGATCATGCCCCGGGCGCTGTCCACACGCTGCGTCAGCGGTGTCTGGTGAGTGCCCCACCTCCGGCCGTGTTCATGTCACCGGGGACCGGGAGACATCTAGGGCCCAGCCTCCTGTGCCCATGCACTGTGTCACCGGGGACCGGGAGACATCTAGGGCCCAGCCTCCTGTGCCCATACACTGTGTTATCAGAGACCGGGAGACATCTAGGGCCCAGCCTCCTGTGCCCATACATTGTGTCACCGGGGCCCGGGAGACATCTAGGGCCCAGCCTCCTGTGCCCATGCACTGTGTTATCGGAGACTGGGAGACATCTAGGGCCCAGCCTCCTGTGCCCATACACTGTGTCACTGGGGATTGCACAGATGCAGTAATAGTAATCAGGACGTGCTCCATCACTGGCACCATGGCCTCTAGGTCCTACATCTCCATGCATCCCTTAGCAAGCCGTGGCAGAGAGGCCCTCAGTGCAGAGCACACACACATGGTCTGCTGAAGCATGCTGCTGTACAGCTCTTCCTCCTCATCCTGTTCCGGCTCAGGTGGGCCTTTACCCTCATCATCATCTCCTCCTACACCGCCAATCTGGCGGCTTTCCTCACGGTGCAGAGAATGGAGGTGCCCATCAAGTCCCCCGATGACCTGGCGGACCAGACCAACATTCAGTACGGCACCATCCACGGGGGGAGCAGCATGACCTTTTTCATGGTACGGCCTGCTGCCTGCAGATGCACTGCAGACCACTGGTTATATGTATGAACGTGGATAAAGAGCTGAATGGACACGGGCTTGGGCCTCGTTCTACAACTGAAGGGCTGATTTCTGTAACACAAAAAAGAAAAATGTTTCTGAAACATTCACTATTAGTCAGTGTGGTCATTCAGTCAAATAAGCAACTCCAGTGATACTAAGCCGAAACATTAAATGCTATCACTAATGTTAGTACTGGTGATTAATTGAAGGATGATTTACTGGATAATAATTAAGGTTGTGATTAAAATCACGTTGTCATTGTAGGGGGCATTGTTATATCCTGAACAAAGCAGTGTGACAGACATACTAACATTCAGTGAACATAGATATTCAAGCCCCCCTACAGACAATTAGCATTTATACCCCATTCATGCCTCATTCTTGCCTTAATGTCCGAGATGCTGTAATATCCCTAATGCCCGAGATACCCGTGATGCCCGTAATATCCCTAATGCCCATGATGCCTGTAATATCCCTAATGCCCGAGATGCTGTAATATCCCTAATGCCCGAGATG
>JAAGVU020000045.1:17131531-17153634 GCA_011763525.2 Mormyrus iriodes
AATGTTTTTGAGTGAACCTAAGCGTGCCTGTTTGTTCCTTCGAAAGCCCTATATCTCCCTCACATCATCTTAATACAGTACATTTGTGTCTGTGTGTGTGTGTCTGTGAGGGAGATATGGAGTGATCAGAGTGGAGAGCTAATGCAAGGCTGTCGTCGTCATAACAACGCGGGTTGGGGACAATTCTGCACAGCATGTCGTCTGTGTCCGGTCCATAAGCACTCTCTCTCTCGCTTGACCCGTTGGTGAAAATTAAACAAACTTTGGTGTTTATGTTTTAAAAAGCACCATTATAACACCTTAATGATGTGTTTTCTGTTAAAGCAATTTTTGTAAATTGTTTATTACCAAAGCATGTACCAGTAATACAGTTAAGATGGGAAAATAGGAATGTGTTGCGTTGCATGTTGGTTTAAGTGGTGCGCCTAAATTTTGTACTGGTGCTCCTAAATTTTCAGTAAGGAACACCAGAGCTACCAGTGGAGAAAGTTAGTCCTGCAATTATACTTACAGGCAAATGTAGGTGGTCTCAAATATAATATTCACCCACCATTAAAAAAAGTAACAGGAACGATCCCCCCTCCCCCCATTACCACCGCAGCTGGAGTTATTACTTTATAATAACCTGGAGCAAGTCTAGAGGTGTGTGCCTTTACTGCTTCTAAAGCTGAGGCAGCCTTCTGAGTGTGAGGCAGCCTACTGAGTGTGAGGCAGGATTCTGAGCATGAGACGGCCTTCTTCCTCCTCTGCAGACCTCTTCTCAGATGTGGGTTGGGTTCAGTCAGCTTCACTGCCTGGTTTGAGGGAGGCGGCAGGAAAAATAAGCACCATTCAAGCTGAGTTCTAGGCAGCCCATGTAAAAGTGGCTGCCAGCGCTGTGGTAAGATGTGACGAGCATTAGGCCTGTTCATACAGGCCTAGCAGGCAGAGCGGGAGCCTCCAGCGAGGCGGCAGCGACGTCCCAGCAGGTAAAATGCCTTCAGAAATCTCCTCCCTTCTGTTTAACATTGGAAATGATGCCTGTGTGCCTTTAGGGGTAGAGGAAACGACAGAACGCTCACTACTGCGGCTTCCACTATACCAGGGCATGTATGGCGGCCGATGAACTGTGTAAACACATTTGCAATATCTGACGCCCCACCCACACACACAGACACAAACAATAACCGCTGACACCTGCTGGTGTGTGGAAAGTGACACATTTCCTCCGGTTTCCTTGACTGTAGGATACAGAGCTCTGTGCCTGTGTTGTTTCTAAAACCTGTTCTGCCACAGGTTTCCAGCCCTCAGAATGTATTTTCTCATGAAAAAGAATCCAAAGGCTAGTGGATTTCTCAGTACGATACCTGTGCTGGTGTGTGAAATGAGGCCTTATGAAATTTCATTTGAGATTCCTAAAGGCACCCCACAGTGTTACATTACTCACTTCCCTAAAGTATTGTCATCCGTTGATATTTTGGCCGCCCGTAAATGTTTAACTGCCTGCGGCTCCCAGGGTACAGCAGGCTTCCTGTACTGCACTAACAGGAGCAGGCAGTTAGCAGCAAATGCCTTCCCAGAAGAGCACAGGATAAGACATGCCATTAGTAATTACCCAAGACTGCAGTTGCGAGGCATTTCACCTCACATCAAACCACAGAGTGAATCAGCTAAGGAGTCAGCAGGGAGGCAGGGCAGGGCTGGAGTCCATTTCCTGTAACCGCCCTTGTTTCTTAGTCTAGAGACCTGACTTATAACTGATAATGATACATCAGTTGTGAAATGCTGGTGTGCATCTAAGAGGACGAGGGAAGGTTTACATCCTCCATGTTCCTGGGACCATTTGGTGAGACAGTACCTGTCAGCCTCCTGTTTACCCGTCTGCTAATGCCCACCATGGATCTCTTACATCCCCTTAAACTTAGCTCAGGACCCCGGACCTCGGACCCCATAACTCGTGGCAGGCGAGCTCCACGGCACCATGTTTCACGTAAGACCATGACATAGGGGGCGCCACTGGAATCCACTTATCTGATTACGAGGACTTCAAATACATCATTTGATAGCTCATTTTCAAAGCATCCCCCGCTGAAAGCTTTCCTGAATGGATGTGGTGCTCACTCCAGTTACATTATATATGTCTGTCTTTAATGATTTATAATCACATTCAATATTGTAGATTGAACGCAGGAAGTACTAATGGAGAAGGGATCAGCTATGGAGCAAAGGGGTGTAAAAGTAAGTATTCACTCAGGTTATTAGCTACACCTACTGATTAATGCAAACGGCCAGCTCCTCCACCTGGCCGAGCATATGGCTGCAGCGGTATACACGGAGGACCAAGAGGCTCAATTTCTGTTCAGCTAACCGCTGGAATGGTTAGCAGACATATTCCAAGCTCTTTTGAATGTGGTTCGATTGATCTGGCCATATGTAGTTGTTCCAGCCTGTCCGATAGCCACCCTCCTGGGGTTGCCAGCACTGCAATCTCGATTGTACAGAAGGTGGCGAAAAATCCAGTCAATGGCATTTCTGTGAACAAAATCTCCTTGTTAGGAGAGAGGAAGGTTCATTAACATGAGTAGAAAGGCCACAAACTAGTGCAAGAACAACAGCTCAGTTATTTACTCCTCTATATACACAAACTCATTTGCTGGTTTTGCTTTTATACCTGCGTGAGAACATTGTCATGATGGACAACTGGCTACAGTAGCTAGTGTGATATTTTAATGAAATGGGCTCCGGCCTGGGGAGCAGTGACTGGTTTATATGTAACTGGGCAGATAAGGAGCTGGGCGGCACCTTGCTTTATTGGGCCAGTTATGCAGGCGACACTGTGGCTGAACCCTGCACAGCCAGAAGCAGTGTCAAGAAGTGGGCGGGTTTTATTCAGCAAGCGGGCATGTGAGCAGAGCGGGCAGACAAAACAGGTCCAAGAACGAACAGCTGCATTTATGTTCATCTTATTGGAGATCAGGGGGGCTGGTGCAGAAAGTGCACAGGATGGCATGCAGTTCCTGGGAAGTCGCACCCTGACAGGCGGTGTGTGCAGACTCGGGATATTAGCTACACCTACTCATCGGTACGGTCTGGGAAGTCACACACTGACATGCAAATCAAACATTTAAATGCAAACGTATAATATCGTAATGATACCGTATAATAGTGTTTACTGTTAGGGTACGTGTACTACTTCTTCGGAGGAATAAAAAACACATTGATTAAAATGCTATGTTAGGACCCTTCTTGAGTCCTGCTTGTACAGGAAGACCAGCAAGTCTCGCCCGTGTGGCTCACCGACACGCTGCCTGGCACACTGACACGCCGCCTCACACACCGACACACTGACACGCCCCCTCACCACCTGTCTCACCGACACACTGCCTGGCACACGACACACCACCTTGTACACCGACATGCTGCCTCACACACCGACACAGCGCTTCACACACCGACACACTGACACGCCACCTCGCCACCTTGCACATCGACACGCCACCTTGCACACTGACACGCCGCCTGGCACACCGACACACCGCCTGGCACACCGACACGCCGCCTGGCACACCGACACGCTGCCTGGCACACCAACACGCCACCTCACACACCGACACACCACCTTCCTCTCCCATGCTTCCCCTTAACTATGTACTTCCAGCACATTCCTGCTGCTACCCCACCTGAATCCTTCACTCGTTCACATCAGGAAATGCAATCACCCAATTGATAACAAAGAACCTTTATTTGCCATTTGTACAAGTACTTTGGAATGTGTTAGTTGTTTGCATATCCCATCATGCTCTCCTTTCACACACACACACACACACACACACACACACACACACATACAGAGTGGATAGTGAAGCTTGGGGTCTGAGCACAGGGTCAGCCATTTATCTGGCGCCCCTGGAACAGTGTTCAGGGGGTTAAGCGCCTCGCTGAAGGGCCTTATGGAGGTGTGGCTACTGCAATAAAAACTGGATTTGAACTGCAACCTTCTGATCACAGGCATTCTGCTCCCCGTGTTCAAATGCACACCATGTTCTGGCAAACCTGTCATCATGTTCCTTCACACAGGACTGTGGAGCTGCCAGTCTGCTGTCAGCAATGGGACTTGCTCAGCACCTCACATTCTGGTTCTGGCAGTAACCTGGGTCCGCCCTAAAAATGCTCCAACGGCCGATTTCACCTTCTCCCACACTGCCCTCAGGGCAGGGGGGCAGCTTTGCTCGTTTCCCACAGCTGGGAATTTTCTCCATAAACTATTTACTCCATGAAATTATACTACATTTCAGTACCGCATAGTTGCTATGTAGTAACTATTCAGTTCAGTCACTCTGAATAACCCTGCCAATCTGTACCTCATTTTTGTCTTGTACCCAGTCAGTGGCGTCACTGAGGAGCTGGACATGCGGGTGACAGCCATACTGGTGATGGTTCAGCCCTCGTCCTGCTGGGGGACCTGAGCTTTCTCCTGGACGCACCGTAGGCTGCAGACTTGCTCACCCTCCTGACCGCATTTGGCCACAGCTGGGCGTCATGCTGACACGTACCTACATCACAGACAGCCCTGCTCCCTACATCTCCTTCCACCTCTGACTCTTCTGGCCTTGTTGCTCCTGGGCAGTTCTCTTCACTCCATGCTAATGGAGCCTCTGGTACCCTCATGCCTGGTCACTCGCAGCACAGGGCTGCAGCCAGCTTCGAGCCTGCCCCAGCCCCCCCGCGGCTCTCTCACCCCAGGCTCTCCAACACTGAGGGCAGTGAAGCTTGGCAAACAGCCAACATCATGAGGATCCATCACTTTTATCATCTTTCTCTGCTACCATCATTGCTGCCAAAACCACCTACTGCTGTACTTACAGAGAAGGACCAGAGAGGGAGTGAGGAGGATATGATGGGAGGAGAGACTCAGCTGGGGGTGGATGTAGGGTAGAACATTAGCAGGAAGTTGCAGCTGAGCTGAAGACAGGGTGGTGCTGCATGTCCTGGGTAAGTGGTGTGGGGAGTGTTTTACATACGGCACCTCGGTGGCCAGATTATTCATAAATCCTCAGCTGCATATTTGGCTGTTGTCAGTTACACAAATCTTATGCACCGTAACAATACTCTCTGCTTAATTTCTTTTAAGATTTTCGTAAAATAACAGAAGCCAGAAATTGGCTCTATACTTCTTGAGTAAACACAGTCAGGTACCTTGTTTTGGCACAGAAGACCAGCCGTTGACGTTAGATGACTAACTGTTTAGTCGCCATCATTTTTCTTTGGCAACGAACATTCTTAGAAACATGTAATTATTGTTATTATGGCCAGTGTGACTGGATATTTCACCTTTAGCCTATATTATTTCACCTGTAATCTATAGTAGAACATTGGTACAAGCCCTTCTCTTGCAAACACATAATAAATATATCCACACATTTTTATAAAACTTTATTTCTTCTGAAGCTCCTGGTTTAGCTCCTGCTGCTTAATCCTGGTTAATCCTGGTTAATCCTGTATAAATATATTGTATTTAACTGCCATCTGCCTGAAATACGTCTCATTTTTATTCCCCATTTAAAAATTGCGTTTTTTTCCATGGAGACACATGAAGGTGAATTTGAATGAGCATCTCGCACGTGACAGAACATGACCAGCCGTGGTCCTTTCAGCCAGGCAATGCCTTCACTCAGACTAATTTAATAGTTCATTTCTTGCAGTCAACTAGTTTGAATGTTTTTGTTCACAGAATTTTAAACAACGTATAGTGTATGCCTCATGAGAACACTGACAGGTTATCGAATCTAAGAAGGGTATCGTTGTATTATCTGTAACGTTTTGTCAATCAGTTTAATTACAGAAGAAGGGATATTCAATAATAATTATACTCATATACTAATAATCATTAAGATAGTATGAATTTATGAAGAGCTGATAGCTCTGTGGCTCTGTATCCTGTCTAAGGTGTCCCCTGCCCTGTGCCCTGTGATGGACTGGCTTCCTGTCCAGGGTGTCCTGTGCCCTGTGATGGACTGGCATCCCATCCAGGGTGTCCCCTGCCCTGTGCGCCATCCCACTGGGGGTAGGGTTGGTGCCCCCAGTCTCACTCCAGGATAAGCAGGAGTAAGATGAAGGAACTGACTTTTGGAATCTGTCTCCTAAACCACTGCACGGTCACTGCTTTCACCTGGACTAAGTATACAGAGGAAGTTGACCTACTAAGAGGTTTATTTTCAAGAGAACTGCAAATAACAGTCTTATGAACATGTACTAAGCATTAAAAATCATTGAAAATTTCAAACTACTTAAATAATCATCACCAATACAATGGAATATCCAGTAAGAGCAACGACATCACCAGTGTCAGAGAGATTAGTGCTGGGACCTTTATTGTTCCCTCTTGATAAGCTGCCGCTAGAAGAAATAATATAGTATAGAAGCATAAAATTATCTTTCATTCCCATGCCGATGACACACAAATACACATCCGGGGAGCAAAAACGTCACAATGTCCCCGTCACACAAACAGATGTCCTGTACGCAAGTGCCCCAGGCAGACCTGCATGTCAGTGACAGCATTGTTACTCAATACTGTGGTATTGTCTCAACGTACATGGGTATGGTCAGTAGGAGCTCCAGGATGCGAGTGTGAATGTAACAAAACAGAACAGAACCAAGGCGCCAGGCATATCTCTGAACAGAGAAGACAACTCGGAAAAGTCACAGAAACCAAAGGGTCGGCTTATGAAGCAGACTGAGCTAGAGGCTGTGGCTCCAGAGCAAGGAAGTACCAGCATTTGCTAAGGAGAACCAAAGACGACAAAGACCACGGGGAAATCTAAATAGGGAGCAACACAGGAGCAACACAGGCGGACTGATCAGAGGAGCCGTAAACACGTTGGGAGAGAGCAAAAACCCAGCCAGAACTCTGGGGACTGGGGGTGCAGGAGGGACTGAGCTGGCATGAAAGGTACATTATGTGGCCAAAAGTCTGTGGACACCAGCTTGTCCAACATCTCATTCTAAAACCAAGGGTATTAAGATGAAGTTGGCTATAATAGCCTTTATTTTTCTGGGAAGACTTTCTATTAGATGTTAGAACATTGCTGGTGGGACTTACTGCCATTCTGGTCGGGTATTGATGTTGGGTGATCAGGTCCCTGCCTGTGAACTTGCTCCCATCACTTCACTTGTGGTTGACCAGGGCAGCAATGTGGCAAACTGACTTGTTGGACACATGGTGTTCTATTACGCCATTCTATGATTGTCACTGTACAGATTGTGAAACATCACTTAGAGCAAGTCTATAGACATCAAGAGAAAAAGATATATAAAAGGAGAATTCAAATGAAGAATAAGAAAAAACAATGAATGCTGGTATGGGAATCAAAGAAACCAGTGGCACAGCATTGTTTGCATGGCGGTAATGAAGGAGCCGTCACTGCGGGTGAGATGCAGTTGGACGGGGAGTAATAAATAATGAAAATGGTCATAGTGGTTCTACATTCAGTGCCATTAATGAGTGGCTCATAGCTATAGGGGAGGGCGTGAGTGCCATGTGTTCAGAAAAGTCACGGCTCTAGATGCTGTTCAGCCTGGTCCTGTGGGCGTACAGGGCTCTGCAGTGCCTGCTAGACGGCACAGGAACGAGGATCCTGGGATCAGGATGGGTTGGGGCTCTGCAGATGTCAGTGGCTTTATGGCTGCAGTGGGTTCTGTAGATTTCTTCCAGTGGTGGAAGCTGTGAGCCAATGATCTTCTGGGCCATTTTGGTAATGTACTGGAGGTCCTTCCTGTCCGCAGAGGTGTAGCCGGAGTGTCATGCTGTAATGCAGCATGTGATGATAGACTGGTATGTATGTAATGATTATGGACTATCGCGCAATTGTAGAAGTTGACCATCAGCAGTCACAGAGGTTGTGTTATCTTTGGGCTTCTCAGGAAATGAAGTCTCTGAAATCCTTTTTTGGTCACATGGCTGTTGTATTTCTTGACTAGGATTGGTCACGGCTGATATAAACTCCTAGGATTATGAAGCTCTGAACTGCCTCCACCCTTTCACCATTGATGCTGATGCAATGAAACGATCAGAAAGGAATTAGATGGATGACTAAAAGTTTAGGAGAAATCATCATCATACTAAGAGACAGAGACCTGCAACTTACACGGAATTCAGGAACAAGTAACAGACATTACTGTCAGTATGATCTGATAGTTCAGTAATTTTAGTCAGAACATATGCACAAGCCTTGAACTAATGAACTTGAAATTGAACCTGTAAACTAACTTAGATATAAAATTTACTAGAGGTCTTCTGCAGATGGGCTGAACTGCCCATCAGTGTTCCTGGTTAGCTCCATAAAAATGTATGACTTTTAACTGCCACCTGCTGGTTAAAGATACATCGTATTGTGCTGCACTACAAGTTTCATGACTGATTTTTTTTTCCCATTCAGATACAGTCTATTCTACATTGCTGCACAGACATTCAGATAATGCCAATAAAAATAAAATTATACTTGTAAAACCCTGACTTTGAAAATGTGTTATCTGAAGCCTTTTGAAATGACTGCTTCAAGAAAACGCACGTAAAATGTTTTGGCAGGGCATAGCGCAGAATGGCACAATCCACACTGTGGCTTACACACGCACAAAAAAGGGGGTTTTTTGAAATTGAAAAAAAAAACAAGAAACAAAAGGAACCAGAAGGGTTTTAAAGACAGGGAGGCAGGCAGGCAGGAAAAAAAGTGCTAAAACAGGAGGGAGCAACACAGGAACAAACACAACAACCAACTGAGGAACGGGAAAAGGGCAGGCATTAAATACATAGCAGATGAGGGCTAGACAAGGGACAGTTGCACACCATAATCAATTAACCAAACACTAAAGACTAGAGAAACAAGATGCAGGTGGATCCTGACATAAAATAGCACAGTGGGGCCTGAGAATATGCAAATCTTTTGTATATCTTGGACTAATAATGTCACTTTATGTCTTTGCTCTGATATTTGATAAGGATGTGCTGAATAACAGCATAAGCCATAATGCATTTTGCTAATTACTGTGTAATTACTGGTTACAGGGTCATAAGATGCCAGGCACACGTTCATTATAGGAGAACAGGATACAAAATTCCCCAAACTTGTATATTGTAGCAGGAGGAAGCCTTGAAAACAATTGGAGCGCAAAACAAACTTCAAACACAAAGAGGCAGGGATGGAGATAGAATTTTCAGTCTTATTATGCTAATAACTTTACAATTTTATAATTACTGCCATCATCATTGCCGCTAAAATAATGCAGTAAATACTGCCAGGACAAGATCAACACCCCCAATTATACATGCAACCCCATAACCCCCCACCCCCAATTGCTGACTCCCAGCATTCCCCTCATTCACCCCTCTCACTAATACCAATGTTTCAAGGCTGCTCACCAACAGATGCACTACTTGTCCACTGAACTCTATCCCCTCACATCTTTCCCAAGCCACCCCCAATCACTTGATCATCATACTTACTACTGGTACATTCCAAAATACATTTAAGAAAACTCAAGTATCCCTATTGCTTAAAAAGCTTGTACTTGACCCATCACAAGTTGAAAATTACAGACCAGTCCCTTTCCTCTCATTTCTACCTAAAACTCTTGAACATGCTGCATGATTTCCTGGACACTTTCATATTTGGACTGGCGAGGTTGCCTGAGGTTGCTTTCATAATTCTTGTGGATGTTCTGAGAGCTGCAAGAGTTGCTTCTTGATCAGCTGTTCTCATCCTGCTGGACCTTTCTGTAGCTTTTGACACTGTGAACCATGAGATCCAAATCACATCGTGTAACAACTGGTATCCCCCAAGGTTCAGTCCTCGCCCCCCCCCCCGTCTTTTCTCGTTGATAGGCCCGATAGGGGTGGTATCTCCTACCATTACCACACTGATGACATCCAGCCATACCCGGCCCTCCCTCCCCTGGACACCACAGTCTCTGATCAGATCTCTGCATGCTTTGTTGGCCTGGATGAAGGATCCTCACCTTCAGCTGTAGCTGTCTGAGCTTGTTTCCCCTGCCAGCCCTCCCATTTACCATGACATCGCTGTAGAGATTGCATCATCAAGATTCTCACCATGAAAGTCTGCCAGGAACGTACAGATTATCAGCTGTTCTTTGCTGACCAGGTCTCCAGTTTCTAGTTTCGGGAACCACAGTGAGATTCTTGTGTCACAGGGGAGAGGACAGGTGCATGGGGAACAATTGGACAACAGCAGTGCAATATGGGACACTGCCTGACCAAAAGAAAGCCATAGACTTCAATACTTTGTTGGACCGCCTTTAGCTTTGATGCACATTTGTCAATGAATTGTTTCTATGTGGTTATGCAACATCTCAACATTTTTTTCATCCAGATCTGCCTTTGTTTCTTGTCAAGCTCTGATATTGATCAGTGGTGACTGCTCTAAGACTACAAGAGAAGCTCTGTTTCCTCTAAAATGTCACAAAAAATTTCGGCAAATATGTACTGTTGTATTTCCTTTGCTATGACAAAGAGCGTGTTAGAACACGTTCAACTCCATGACTAGTTCATTCAGAATCAGCAATAATTTCTCGGAGGTCTAGAGTGATTTTTTTTCTCATACATTACATGCCTGTGGCAGCATAATCCAATAAAACCCACTGAAGTGCAGCTTCACTGGACTTCAATGGCACTTCTGTTTTCAGTGCAGCAAAGCTAGACGTTTATTGGACAAATGCTTCAAAGCGTCATTTCCAGGGGAGCTCAGCATCTCTGGGAGTAAATGGGGCTTCAGAATATGCTTTGATTTCAATGCAGCAAAGCCAAACGCTTATTGGACAAATGCTTGAAAACAACATTTCCAGGAAGACTCTAAAGTATCTCTGGGAGTGAAAGGGGCAGTGGGCGGGGCCAGAACGCTGGGCTGCTGCATGATGATTGGAGGAACTGATCAAGCGGCTGCACCTCTTTTTGATTGACAGCATTTTGAAATTATACTTTGGCATCGAAGTATTTCAGGTTCAGTCCCATGTGGATTTTCAGCAAGTGAAGTCTTTTCATTTTTTTGACTTTAGTATTTAGATTTTTACATATCCTACGGTAAATAAAACCATAAATATAGTGTTCTTGAGTTTGCTCCTTGTTTCATTAGTAAGGTTCATTCGTTTATTTCAAATTAGGTCATGGGTGGGGGAACTAGCCAACTTCCTCTGTTTGAAAGAACATCAGCCACCACTAGTACTGATGATAAGTGAGTTGAACCACTCAGTATAGTCTTCTTCAGCACATCTTAAAGATTTTCAAAGGGGTTAAGGTCAAGACTCTGTGGGGGCCAATTCATGTGTGAAAATGATTCCTCATGCTCCCTGAACCACTCTTTAACAATTTGAGCCCGATGAATTTTGGTATTATCATCTTCGAATATGCCCGCGCCTAAAAATCCCTGGGTGGGATAACCTGACCATTCAGTAGATTCAGGCTCACTTTAACGCTGCACGTGTGGCTCAGAGGGTTAGGATGCTGAGCCTAGGTAAAGTGATAAGAAGGTTGTCGGCACAAATCCCAGGGTTGGCAGAGTGATGTCACCAGTGGGCCTCTGAGCAAGGCCCCTAACCCCAATTACTCCACAGATTGTTTTACTCTGCTTTCTCTCAAAAAAATGTAAAAAAAATTAAATGTAATCAATAAGTAAATGTAATAAGCAATTATTAACTAAGTAATGCAATATGAGGATGTGTAACTCAAACACCATATGTAATGTTGATAAAGTGCAAGTCGCATAATAACAGCAGTGTGTAATGCAGTGACACTGTGAACCATGAGATCCAATCACATCATGTAACAACTGGTATCCACCAAGGTTCAGTCCTTGGCCCCCTCCTCTTTTTCTCTTGTTGATAGGCCAGATAGGGGTGGTATCTCCTACCACAGATGCAGGTCACAAGGCACTTAGCAACCTGAGGTCTCTCTGCATAACATCAGCAAGATCAGTTGCTCCATATCTGTCAGAATAGGCAGCTCTGCTTGTAGCCCAGGCACTTGTCATCTCATAGCAAGACTACCTGGAATCCTTACTGGCAGGGATACCAGCTTGTGCTGTTAAACAGCTGCTGTCAAACAGATACAAATAGTTCAAAATGTGGCAACTTCCATCACTTCATTGACTTTCTGTTGGTGCTCATGTCAATTTCAAGTCTTTGGTGCTGGTTTGCCCAGCTGCTAAAGGACAGGCACCCATCTCCACCAAATTACTGAGAGTTACCTTCTGTCTCTCCACAGGGTGAGGACTGCTGGCTCTGAGGCTAGGGATCTGCGCGGGCAATCAGAAGGCCCTTGAGCAAGGCCCTTAAAGCAATTGCTTTGCTCTGTGTAGGACATTAACCTACATCCAGCTCTGCAAGCAGGTCCTCCAACTTACAGGGAAATTTGGGGCTTGGTGGTGGGATTGGCTCTCCAGTCACCGGAAAACACTCACACTGTTCCATTCCATCTGAACTGTGGTGCTGAGGTATCACCCACTGCACGGCTGCACTCGGGTTCTCATCCCTGAGGTGATCCGTTGTGTGGTGGGTGCGATGACGTGCTGGATCACTGCGCACTCTTGACCCTCACCCTTTGTCCAGCAAGCCAACACTGCCTTGAGATTCCCCACACCACAAAAGTCTTAATCTAGATCCAGGATCAACTCGTCTATCCAACCCCTGACCTATTCTGTCTTTATCTGTGATCCCTTAGCTGATCTATAGCATATCTTCGATGCTCATTCACACTTATCTTCAAATAGCTCTCATATTATCTTAGTGCTATATGTTTATACCATAATGTATAGCTTTTGTTCCAGCACTAACTTAGCCTAGCTGCACTCTTGCCTGGTTGGCTGTTTGACTGCTATATAGCCTGCTTGTAATATATATGAGCCTCACTCATATGTCACTTTGGACAAAAGTGTATGTTAAATAAATAAATGTAATCACTGAGCAACAATCCAACTGGTTACCAAGGTGCAAAATACATAAGTAAACAATTGAACAGTTCAATAGGTTCTTTGTCATTTGTGAAACCTGACGCAGGCAGAAACCATGTGCTAACTCTCATATTTTATTTCTTGACTGATCTACATGCTGAAAGAAATAATGCTGTAATCAGATTCGATTGTTCTGGTTGCTTGTTAAATTGCTTTATCTTACCAGTCTGTCACTTTCGCATTGTTGCATTTCCTGACAGGAACCAAAAAAATTGAATATATTGAATCTTTACCCAGGTTCTGTGTTCCTGAGATCAAGTAAAGAATACATGGATTGTTCTTTGATGAAACACATTTAGGGCTGTCACTGTCGATTATATTGTATATATACAAAATGGCGTGAGACAGGAACCAATCTTGGACAAGGACATGGAATTGTCTCCTCAGAAGAACTGTGTTAAAACTCTGTCATAGAAAACAAAACTTAGCAGGCTGTGCCAATTTAATTATTGTTCCTTTTCAAGATTATCCAATATATGTTAAAAACTGGTATAAAGTTTACCACCTCTGCTTTTGCATGAGCTCTGCATGTACTCTCTGAGCCAATCAAATTCATTCTTATCCTTGCAGTCAGACTCACTCATAGACAGGGTGCAGCATTTGTGAGAAATTTAACAAAATGAGTGAGATGCAGGTAAACGAAAAAGAACTGGTCACTAAAAAACATTAGCTTTCCGCTGTATGCAAAGATTTTGGGTTCCACAGAGACGATATTGAGCAAAAGCAAGTGGTACTGCTTTGTGCCTATTAGCACAACTCACAGCAACACAACCAATTTATTTGACCCATTTGGTAGATAGTATGGATTATATATGTATGTTTAGTGCAAAATACTAAACATATATGGTCAATGTAAAACTGGTTTCAGTCACTGAGGATCGGTCCACCGAGGCCAATGCCTTTGACTGCCACCCGACCCACATAACATGAGTCATGGGTATTCTGACAAGACCTTTTTGTATAGGAATATACACAAAATTGCAAACTTCTATACTTGGGAAGCCGGGTTTACATGTTTGAATCAGCAAGACTCAGCTCAAAATGGCTACATGGCGCCACCTTGTGGACCCACTGCCTTCAAGGTGTAAGGTGGAGGTCAGTTTCACTGACATTCAATAAGGGGTGATAAAAGCAGAGGCCTGCCATAACAAAGAGGGACGGCTTATACGAGACATAGAGTCAGTGGACCAGTGATGAGTGAATGGCGACTGAATGGAAAGACAGGGTTCCCTGAGTCCGGAGCCATGTGGTGAGACATGCAGGTGGACGACTAGTCTCGTGTTCCAGACTCACGCGCGATTACTATAATCTAGAAAAGTAATTTATGACATGTGGTGGAGACCAGTTTAAAACGGATGTATGGAGGAAAATAGATGTAACATCTAATACTACATTAATATCGTATTCTTAATATTATCTATAGCGTAAAAACTCTGATATTAAAAATAATATACTTAAAATAAAACTGAAAGTATATGAATGACGACCAGGGCTAGTCAGTCTGTCTGCACACGGACAAACGTATCCATGGGAAGATTCATCTGTATCTGTGGTATAAACTATGGAGGCTATGTTTTTATACACCATGTCCTTGGTAAGATTTGGATTAAAACGTCCATCAGATTTCATACTCGTCTTGACCTCTGATGATAACACCTTGGGCTCCTAACATTTTGATCCAGTAGGTGGAAGTAAAGCACAACTGTCAGAGAAGAAATAAAATAAGGATACTTATGATAATATAACGTATATTTCGTATTGAATGTACAAAAGACAGATAAAATGTTATTGTTCCAGTTTCACTTTTTAATCATACATGGTTCTGGACATAATCCTGATTAACACAAATTCAAATATGCTGCTTTGCCATTGTAATGTTACAGCCCCCCCACACCTTAAAAGGGGGGGAAATGAAAGAAGAGCTATATATTCAGCTAGCATTTTTGTCCAAAGGAACATAAAAGTATCAGAGCACAGGGTCAGTCAGTGTCCCTGAAGCAAGTGCTGTTCAGGTACCTGCTCAAGGACCCAACAGTGAGCTCTTTATGTCAGCTGCAGAAATCCTGACCTTCCACTCAGAGGTACAAGGTTCTAATCCAGATACATAAAAGGGAATATTTATAAAGATGACGAATCTGACATTGATGCATGTAATTTTCTCCCATACATTTCAAAGACACTATGTGGCAATACACTGTAATACATTCTTGATATAGAATTCATATATCAATGTTCTGATCTTTTTCATGGTCAGATGACTAATGACCTCTGCTTTTTTCCTCACCATATTTGTCTGAAACAAATATTTCTTGTATTACTGCATGTTCATAATTGTTATATATGAAGCAATTGCTTATATCTTAAAAGATTTACTGAATGAAAATATGATCAAGATTTTTTCTGTTACTGAGAAGGACGGCTGCAAGGGCTCTGAGGGCAGATAAGGAGGCGTTTGTTAGAGACATCTGTGAGCAAGTCACACACCATCTATGGTCTAGCGACCCACGTCCTGCTTACAGAGGAATTCGAAGCATTACGCGCATCCAAATATGTTCCTCGGAGAGTCACATTCTGGGCAGGTGATAGAATAATCCTTATGGATGGCATTGCAGTTGTGACCTGCTGGGCCAGCTACTTTGAGCAGCTACTTAAAGGTGATCCTCCAGCTAGGATGCTAGACATCTCTGGGTCCACAGTTCTTGAGGCTAATCCTCCGATTAGTTGTGAACCACCCAGTCTCGCTGAAATTGCACGGGTGGTGACTAGTTGAGGGTAGGGAAGGCTGCTGGAATTTGTGGTATCCGGTGTGAACTTCTCCAGGCTTGGTAAAGTTGTCCTTCTGGCATTGCAGGCAATCCTTGTTTCCATTTGGGAGATGGACATCATCCCAACTGACTGGAAAATGATGCTGGAACAATCTGGAAAGGGGAGGGTAATCGCTTACACCATCATACACACAATGGCAAATTATGAAAATTTAGAAAACTCGCTTCACTAAACTCTATGTCATTGGACTGCGGATGGAAATTTGCACAACCTAGACATTACAGTGAGTGTGTTTGTATCTCTGAATGTGAATCTGTTTGGAATTTGGTATCTTGACAATATTAACAGCAACAGGCAACTCAAAGACACCAACTAGCCTGCCTGCCTGTCTGCTGGGGAATGTATCGCTCAGCATGGGGAGAAAAAGCAAACGCATATAGAATGAGTTAGAGTTAGAATTTGAATGCACAAGCATGGACATTCACGACAACAGAACAATGCTACATAAATGTAATTAACATTAGGGCTTCTTCGGCTGAGACCATCTAAACGAGTCAATCAGAAATCATGGCTAAACGAGTCAATCAGAAATCATGGCTAAACAAGTCAATCTGAAATCACGGCTAAACAAGTCAATCAGAAATCATGACTAAACAAATCAATCAGAAATCATGGCTAAACAAGTCAATCAGAAATCACGGCTAAACAAGTCAATCAGAAATCACGGCTAAACGACTCAATCAGAAATCACGGCTAAACAAGTCAATCAGAAATCATGACAAAACAAATCAATCAGAAATCATGGCTAAACAAGTCAATCATAAATCACGGCTAAACGAGTCAATCAGAAATCACGGCTAAACAAGTCAATCAGAAATCACGGCTAAACGAGTCAATCAGAAATCACGGCTAAACAAGTCAATCAGAAATCATGACAAAACAAATCAATCAGAAATCATGGCTAAACGAGTCAATCAGAAATCACGACTAAACAAGTCAATCAGAAATCATGGCTAAACAAGTCAATCAGAAATCATGACAAAACAAATCAATCATAAATCATGACTAAAGTCAATCAGAAATCATGACTAAACAAATCAATCATAAATCACGACTAAACAAGTCAATCAGAAATCATGGCTAAACAAGTCAATCAGAAATCATGACTAAACAAATCAATCATAAATCATGACTAAACAAGTCAATCAGAAATCATGACTAAACAAATCAATCATAAATCATGACTAAACAAATCAATCAGAAATCATGACTAAACAAGTCAATCAGAAAACATCTTTTATTGGATGTCATTAAATTGAGAAAAATACTTATGATTTACAGAGCATAATTTAAAGTTGTACTTCCTGTCTTATAATCTAAACAGGAATGTCTCCTGACATTGAAAGAAGATACACTATATGGACAAAAGTATTGGGACATACCTCTTAATCATTGAATTTAGGTGTTTCATTCAGACCTATTACCACAGGTGTATAAAATCAAGCACCTAGTCATGCAGTCAGGTTAATAAACATTTGTGAAAGAATGGGTAGTTCTGAAGAGCTCAGTGAATTCAAGTGTGGTACTGTCATAGGATGCCACCTGTGAGATAAGTCTGTTTGTGAAATTTCTTCCCTGCTAGATATTCCAGAGTTAACTGTACGTGGCATTATTGCAAAGTAGAAGCATTTAGGAACAACAGAAACTCAGCCACGAAGTGAAAGACCATGTAAAGTAACAAAGCGGGGTCGCCGAGAGCTGAGGTGTGTAGTGTGTAGATCACCAACACTCTGTTGAGGCCATCAAGCAGCATGCAAACCTCACATCACCAAGCACAATGCCAACCGTCAAATGGAGTGGTGTAAAACACCAAAAAGTTTGGGGAACGCCCTTTTCTGTTCCAGCTTGACTGCGTCCCAGTGCACAAAGCAGGGTCCAGCTTGGTGTGGAAGAACTTGACTGGCCCACACAGAGCCCTGACCTCAACTCAATGGAACACCTTTGGGATGGACTAGAACGGAGACTGCGAGCTAGGCTGTCGTGTCCAACATCAGAGCCTGACCTCACAAATGCTCTTCTGGATGAATGGACAAAAATTCCCAGAGACACTGGGAAAATCCTGTGGAACACCTTTCCAGAAGGGTGGCAGCTGTTATAGCTGCAAAGGGGGGGACCGACTCCATATTGACACCTATGGATTTAGAATGGGGTGTCATCACAGTTCCTGTAGGTGTGATGGCCAGGTGTCCTAATACTTTTGTCCATATGGTGTATAATACATCATCATAAGTAACTGCAGTACTCAGGGACAAAGTAAGGACATGGATACCCGGGCAGATGCTGGGGGGCCCAGCGCCTTATAGGGGCCATTCAGCACATAAAATGATACATAAAATTGGGTGGAGGGCACAAGGTAATATTTTGTCAGGGAACTCAGAATGTCTAGCTAAGCCCCTAAGAAAACTTATCCAGCAAATTATCTCACAGTGTATTTTAGCTTGACTTCCTCATTAAATCACACTTTGCTTCCTTGCCTGTGTTGATATGTAGGTTTAAACAAGACTCCATTAGCTTTTAATAATTTAAAAAGTATATAGTTTTACGCTGAATTTGATAAAGGCTAATGTCTGAATTTCAGCAAATAAAACTCATGTCAGCATTTTCATTTTGACTCTTTCAATTTCTCAGCACTGCTATGAAGTGAAATCTCATTTAGCTGATAAAGAGCATTCAAGCTGATAAACAGAGAGTACAAGCATACCCAAGGGCAGCACATAGTGCAGGGCATAACATCCATGCAGCCAAAAGGATTTTTAAAAGAAAAAATAACTGGAAGAAGACTTGACATCAGGGAATGGCTGAGAGAGCTGATGCTGGGCACAGGACACGCTGCGAGGCAGTTTGTCAGGGATCACACAAACCTGCATACTCCTAGGTTCAAGCTGAACACCCCAAAAATGCTAACAATTTTTAACTTTTTTAAAATGGCATGATTAGCAAGCCTTATGGACAGTGACATGCTGGCAGAAAAGTACTGAATCAAAACAGAACTGAATACTGAATGTGTGTCCATCTCAACATCATTGCACATATTAACCAGATAATTTAATGAAAACTCAATCTATGACAGGGAGGAGATCACAAGAATTCAACTGAGAATGACAAATATTGTCCTTTTGGTTTATAAATGAAATTCACTATCAGTTTTAGATCAAAACTTCAGTTATGTACATGAGTCTATAAGGAGTGGTGTCCTGTAGGCAGGTTGCACTCGACATTGGTATAGACAGTGTCCTCACTAAGTGTGAGTGCAGTCAGCTTACGCTGAATTAATAAGACCTCTCTGACGTCTGATCGCTAACCCTCTCCTGTGCAATTTAATCAGCACTTCAGTCAGTAATCATCCAGTAATACTGAGGAAACGTACAGAAAGGAAACTTATGGGAGCAGCTAAAATGTTTTAACATAAGAACCAGGAAGGAAGGTGGTCTCTCTGGGTTCATATGAGTACAATCCTCTACATGCAGGAAGCCTTCAGGTGAGATTCCATTTATAGAAGCAAACTACCTGCCCAGTAAATTTCCATTTCCTGAACTGAGCAAAGAGCACAAGAACAAATATTCAAAATTGCTGTGGCTCTCTCTTATCAGTCACCTGCCCACAAACAACGTGCTTCTGTGCTCATAGCAGCCTTACTCTGGCTTTCCTCAGCCTGCAGTGTCTCATCTAAGGCCTTCTCCAGCCTCCATTCAGGCAGTGTGGCCACCAGGAATCAAATCAGAACACATATTATTGTCTAAAAGAATCATGTTTTCTAAATATGATCATCTTACATTTAATGGTATGGGTAGGCCAAGGCCCAGTGCTTAGTTTCTACCACAGGGCACATGCAAGCACCAACCTGTAAAGTGTGTTCTCTGCTCAGGCTGCATCGCAAAGTAATTACTGTTCCCACTGAAGCTGTTTGTATTTGCGTAATTAGCAACAACAACAATATTATTATTGTTATTGTTATTATTATTATTATTATTATCGCCATGGATACCCTTGATATGATGCCTATCCGTCACATAGTGTACTGTCACATACTAAAGAACACACAAAAAGAACTGATCTCATGTCTTTGAACTGCACAAGGACTCCAAAATGCCCGGAGCAAATCGCCATTGCACAGCAAACTCCACGCACACAGAGTGGGGGGATGCAGACCCCTGACCCTGGATGCGTCAGGCACTAGCACCACCCACTGTGCTACCATGCCACCATGAAATCAAAATCAAACTCATCAACCCTAGAAACAGGGCACTATGTCTTAGTTACGGCTTTGTTGTAGGTGGGGGCTCAACTGTATCTCTGTCAGTAAGATATCAAGCAATGAACATTTTCAAGGAACAATTTATCAAAATGGTGACTGGCACAGCAAAGCCTGATGGATCATTGACAGTTAAACTCACAAAGAGGCAGGTGCCAACAACAAGAAAGTGCTTAGTATTCACGTGTGAACGTGGAGCTTAGAGGCAGATGGTAGGCAGAGTTCCCGTGGAGCTGCGATAGGTTGGATGGATACGTATCTAGTCCTTAGTCATGACGCATGATGGAGTGAAGGGCAGTGTAAAAACATAGCCAGAGTTTCACAAAAAACATTCAGGGTTTAAGCCGTCTAACCCCCCCCCCCCCCACCACCTCTGCCCGTATGTAGAATATGTATTCATTTACCATGGCATGTGGCAGATACAGACAGCTAGAAGGCCAAATCAGATCAGACAACACCAGAAATGTTTTCCAGGCTAAAGTAGGTTCAATGTGATGCACAATAGATGAGCAGAGTTCCTGCTTGGGGTAATAAACCAGTGATTATAAGAACAAAGTCATGAGTTTAAGTGATTTCAATGAATTTTCTCTGGGCGGCTGCAGGGATCATGCTTTCCAGGAGAGCTCCGAGTGCTAGTTCATGTGGTTCTTTGAAAGTGCTCAGATTTGTCCGACATAACAAAGGTCAATGAGCCAGCAGAGGACGAAGCCTATCAGCTGCAACCCCTGACTGGTCTGTGAGTGGGAGCAGGAACTTGGATGAGTCACCAGACCCAGGTGGGTCCGCCCTAGAATACTGGAAACTGCTGGGAATAACAGGTAAAGAATCCTGAACAGATGCAACACTCCGAAGCCAGAAGCATAAGTGCTGCCGAAGCTGCTCTGCGATCCCTGAGCTGCCTGTTATTTACGGGCCTGGACTCACATCAGCATTAAGGAAGAATTACCTCATTATCTCAAACATCCATTGTGAGCATCACACGTAAAATCACTTTCTATGTTTTCAGCACACAGTCATTTTTGAAAAAGGTCAATGTTAGATTCTGTCTACTCTGAATTCTAAGTACATCCATACCTCGACGTAGAAGTGTTCAGTACATTGACATTAACTAAGATGACTTCACTTGCAGAACTTTTGTACCATGCCTCCTGCTGTATAAACTCCCACTCCAATGAATATTTTGATCCTTAAATGCTGCAAATGCAAAACAACACATCCCAGACCACAGAAACAGTTTTAAACTATTTACGCAAACAGCTGTTCAAATAGGCTAAGGATGCTAGGAACAGATGTTTACTCACAAAATTGTCTCATTTTCTTTCTCAAAAAGAACATAAGAAGTTTATAGCTTAAATATATAGAATATATAGCTTAAAGTTGATAAAATCTTATCTAGGTGTGATTTAAAGGAACAAAAAAGGGTTAGCTTGCAGGGTCATTATTGGGATTTCCTTAGTTTGGTTTTGTTTTTTGAATATTGTTTTATATATATAAACAATCTCAGGAGCAAATTAAGTGTGTAATTTGGAGTTTGGGATTATACACAAAATGATGTGAACGTGAAATTCTGTATGGGTTCTGCTAGAAACATGGGGAATATTCCATGCCCATTCCAGCACGTGTTTCTTATTACTGAGAAATGCGTTTGCAAAGTGGCATCGAGCAGAACATTTAAGACGGCGGAGGATGACATGGGGAACCGAAGTTCGCCAAACAGTGAGGAGGAGAGAAAAGCCTGGGGTATTTGAACTGCTTTCCTAATGACAGCAAACGTCCCTAATAGTTTATAAATTCTAGCTGGTATGTCTGTAACACTGGCTGTGTTGTCAGAAAAAATAATACCCATTGTCTATCTATAGATCACGCAATACAGCTCCATGGACCTGTGTATACAACTCACTGCATATACGACTCTACAATCTGCACATATTTTTAAATACATTTAAATAAAGGTTGGAAACACGGTTTCCCTTGCCCGGACGCGGGTCACCGGGGCCCCCCCCTGGAGCCAGGCCTGGGGGTGGGGCTCG
>JAAGVU020000045.1:17215839-17235588 GCA_011763525.2 Mormyrus iriodes
ACGTGAGTCTCCCTGTGCACAGCGCACTGCGTACAATTAGTGTCACGTGAGTCTCCCTGTGCACAGCGCACTGCGTATAGTGTCGCATGTGAGTGTCCCTGTGCACGGCGCACTGCGTATAATTTGTGTCGCATGTGAGTCTCCCTGTGCACGGCGCACTGCGTATAATTAGTGTCACATGAGTCTCCCTGTCCACAGCGCACTGCGTATAGTGTCGCATATGAGTCTCCCTGTCCACAGCGCACTGCGTATAGTGTCGCATATGAGTCTCCCTGTGCACGGTGCACTGCGTATAATTGGTGTCGCATATGAGTCTCCCTGTGCACGGTGCACTGCGTATAATTGGTGTCGCATGTGAGTCTCCCTGTGCACGGCGCACTGCGTATAATTGGTGTCGCATGTGAGTCTCCCTGAGCACGGCGCGCTGCGTATAATTGGTGTCGCATGTGAGTCTCCCTGTGCACAGCGCGCTGCACACTGCATATAATTGGTGTCGCATGTGAGTCTGCCTGTGCACAGCACCCTGCACACTGTGTGTCACTAGTGTCATGTGAATCTGCCTGTGTACAGCACACAGCGTATCGCTGGTATCACATGTGAGTCTCCCTGTGCACTGCGTACTGCGTGTCACTGGTGTCACACTTGAGTCGAGCAGGTTTCTTTGTCTGGTCAGTGAGTTTGGTTTGTTTTACCAATGTCTCTCTCCCTGCAGCTGGCGCTGAAACATAGACAAGGGAAGAATCACAAGATGCGCATCATCGCCTTTGTGGGCAGTCCTGTGGAGGACAATGAGAAGGATGTGAGTTTGTCTGTTTCCATCATGGTAGCTGGTAGGTGTGTGCTAAAGCAGAGCAGACTGGGCTTCAGGAGTTTGTTATAGATCTGAAACACTTTCTCTGGCAGGGTCTGCACTCACTCTCTCTGCTCTCTCCGTGTCTCATATAACAGCTGGTTAAATTGGCCAAACGGTTGAAGAAAGAGAAAGTCAATGTGGATGTAATCAATTTTGGGGAGGAGGTAAGGCTGGAGACCAGATGGCTGTAGCACTAACCTATCTCCCAGTGCTTGCTGCTAACCTTCTTGTCCTCTGTAGGAGGTAAACACTGAGAAGCTCACTGCCTTCATCAACACCCTGAATGGGAAGGAAGGTACAAGCTCTCACTTGGTGACGGTACCTCCAGGGCCCAGCCTTGCCGACGCCCTGCTCTCCTCACCCATCCTCGCAGGAGAAGGGGGTTCCATGCTGGGCTTGGGAGCCAGTGACTTTGAGTTTGGGGTGGACCCCAGTGCCGACCCTGAGCTGGCACTGGTACGTGTTAAATCCAAGAATTTTCCTGTGTAGTAATGTAAGGGTATTAACTGTGTAGTAATATATTACTGCAGAAGGTTGCATTGGGTGCTGGGGCGTCTCAGAGAGCTGAGGATGGGGAACAGCTCTTATAGGGCATTCAGGTTCAAGTGGCTGCTCACCCCCAGGCCCTGCGTGTGTCCATGGGTACTGGGGGGCCTTAGAGAACTGAGGATGGGGGACAGCTCTTATGGGGCATTCAGGTTCAAGTGGTTGCTTGCCCCCAGGCCCTGCGTGTGTCCATGGAGGAGCAGAGACAGCGGCAGGAGGAGGAAGCTCGGCGAGCAGCAGCTGCTTCCGCCGCAGAGGCCGGCATCCCCACTTCCGCTGGAGATGGTGAGTGATGATGTCGTTTTTCAGGACTTGGCTGCCCCCAGCTTGCTTGTTGGAGATTGAGCCTCATGTAAAGGCTTTGGTTTGTAGATCTTCTCTCTGCCTGTCCCACATGAACAGAATCGGAGGAGGCTCTGCTGAAGATGTCCGTGTCCCAGCCGGAACCTGGGGCCGCTGTGCTGCCAGACTTCAGCAGCATGACGGAGGAGGAGCAGATTGCCTACGCCATGCAGATGTCTCTGCAGGGAGCTGGGGGCGGTAAGTCTTCTGAGACTTCTGAGTCTCCAGGACCCCACGCTGCCACTTCTGCTCAGTACCAGCTATTGACACTGTACACTGTAGTACACTGCCTTTTTGCCACTTTCGCCCTGGTTTACATGTTTGCGCAGATTATGGTGAGCCTGTCGCCATGGACACAGGAGTCCCAATGGACACGGCTGATTCAGCAAAGGTAGGCAGTCAGGTTCCGCGGACGGTGTTCTTCTGAAGAATATCGGTGATGTTATGATGTAAGCTGACCATGAAGCTCTTTCTATTCCATCCTATCACTCCAGTATTTTCCCTCTGTCTTGGTAACTGGCCCGTTTTACCATTAGGAGGAGGATGACTATGATGTGATGCAAGACCCCGAGTTCCTTCAGAGTGTGCTGGAGAACCTGCCAGGTGTGGACCCCAACAACGAGGCCATTCGCAACGCCATGGGGTCCCTTGCCTCACAGACCGGAGCGAAGCCCCCGGACTCTAAGAAAGACGACGAGAAGAAGAAGTGAGGCCTGGCTAAGCAGGCGTGATGAAGACACCCCCAAGCACACATCTCACTGATATGAAAGGACAACTGTTAGAAATGGACAGCAAAGGTGACATTTAGGTGGGCATAGTGTTAGTTTGGAGTGACTTTTTGACAGTTGGGCCTCCACACCAGACAAAGGACATGGAGTGTATCACATAAAGACAGACAGACTCATTACATTAGACACATCTAAAACCTTGTACGTTACAAAAACGTTGTATACTAAATAGCTATGTCTCCCTCTTTGCTTTTGTTTTTTCATTTTCTATTGCAATTAAAAACGCTGAAGTACTTGCATGTCTCTTTCAATTCCCTGCTCTTTCCCTATTTCTCAAGCTGTTGCTCATTTAATATGAAATTTAAATCTGAGTACAAATAAACTTGAATACTGCGATGTAGTGTTTCGCCCCTGTGTGCCTTCAGTGCATGTGAAAGGCAGGAAATGTGACCGTTACAGATGTTCAGTTTGGTGTTGAGAACAATTCTGGTGCATTTATGCCTATGACATGTCAGGTTTGTTCTGGCTAGTGGCTAGGGCAACCTTAATACTTTAAGCTGACACGCTTCCAGTATAAATCCAAAACACGGAGGGACCTAGGACTTGCTGAGGCAGTGTCTCGTTGCTAATTTCTGCCCCAAACCCTGCTTGGAGGTGTGAATGCGGTGAATAGGGATTTGCTCCAGGGCTCAGCACAGGATCCTCTGGTCATCTGGTGTCTTGTGTTAGATCATCTAATACGGATGGAACACAGAATTATACATGTAGGCATTTTTTAAAAAGGTCTTGAACTGTATCTTTTTCTTATGCTGACAGTAAATCACAGGCTCGTCCTGACAGGTCTGCATTGTACAAGATTAGGCTTAGGCTTAAGCTTAGGTTAGGTTAGGGTTAGGGAGGTATTTGGTTCAATGCTGTGCCTTGCTTTATGTATACAGGGTTAGGGTTAGGCTTAGGGAGGTATTCGGTTCAGTGCTGTGGCTTGCTTTATGTATACAGGCTTAGGCTTAGGGAGGTATTCGGTTCAGTGCTGTGCCTTTATGTATACAGGGTTAGGCTTAGGGAGGTATTCGGTTCAGTGCTGTGCCTTTCTTTATGTATACAGGGTTAGGCTTAGGGAGGTATTCGGTTCAATGCTGTGCCTGTTATATAAACCTGTTACTTCACTGAATATTTTCAGACTATGTGCAGCTTTAGATTCAAACAGGCGTTTTCTCATATAGACATGCATAGTCTCTGGGTTCAGAATGACTGTCAGGCGCCTTGTATGCACATATATTTTTCTTTCTTTGACAACATTGGGAACAGATGGACGTCACAATAATCAGGCAAGATTATGTTAAAAAAACTGTTTTAGATGCATTATTACTCAAAGGACTTGACATTTTTTCCAAAGAATCAAACAGGAATTCCGCATTAAGAAATAACCTAAAGCTGGGTTTAGACTTTAGTGCTGAGTTCATGAAATTTCCCAAGAATAGAGAAGCTTTAAAGGTAACATTAATATCCATGTCTGATCTAAAACAAGAATTACCGCGGTAAGAAATCTGTAGCACATTGTTAGATAAAGCATAAAATCATTCAATCGAAATGTGCATCAGAATTCTCCATGGTGTTGAGCCCTGATGGAGAGAGGTTTAAAAAAATGGTGAATTATCTCGCCTTCATAGACGAGACACGTTGTGAAAGAATCAGCAGTTGCACAGATTGTAACTATAAAGAATGTTTTGATCAACCAGCTCTATTTTGAAAATTGACCTGGTGTCAGACAAAATTGTATTATTTTATATATTTACATCTTACAACGTTATTCCATATAATGTAGGTGTGGGAGGGACGCTTCCAGAAATCAAGTGCTTGCTTGTGAAAATTAGAAAGTTTGACGGGTAGTTTACTACAATACTAACGAGACTAAACATCTAAAAACCAAACTGGGGATCCAGTACCTAGGTACGCAAGTACTGGAAAAAAAATGTATTCATGCAGTTAAAAATGAAAATCTGATTAATTGTCTGGGAATCCAGTAGATTTAGCCCTCACAGCATTTTGGAGTAGATACGCACGGAAAAACGCAACCTGTCCGTATTTCACATGCGGTAAACGTAAGGTCCGAAAAGGGCGAAAGCAAAACCAACCAGCCAAAAAATAACAATAGATTACAATTTTCAAGAAACAAAAAAATCTTAAAAAGAATTAATTTCGTTTCTTTTTCAATGGATTGTTAAAAGATTTGGTACAAGATTCAATTTATAGTTATCAAAATTAAGGGAAGCATATTGTAGGTTTATATATCTATCAGGAAGGCCAATCTCGTCACGTGATCGGAAGCCGATGCTGTAACTGGAGTGAGACCGTCGGGAATCTCAGAGATAGGTAAACAAGTTTAAAATTTCTAATCGACATGGCAGCCTTATACAGCGTTTCAAATGTATAGTATTTACAGAAACCCGTGAAAAACCTCGAGGCACTAACTTGCGCCAATTAAGGCCAGTTGTAGAAACTCGAAAAGGCCGTTGTGCTAGCTAGCGATCAGTAGCTAGCCCCAGCGAGCTTGAGAGAAGCTTAAAAACTCACATGATTAAATACATTATTATCAAATTTTCTTCTAAACAGTAGGGGTCCGGTATGAAGCTATTAGTCACTTTTTCGCATTCAAGACTTGACAATTTCTGTTTTCTTACAGCTATTTGTGCTATTTTATCTGCTAATGTCAACTAGCTCGTTAAGTAAACTGAAATAGACGTATACCATTTATGTGAAATGTTTTCGTCTTAAAATGATCAAAGCTTTAACAAGTTAAGAAACATTACTTACTTCCAGTCACTTCTTAACTCTAAAACGTCGTTGATTCGGTGTGTATTTATATGCCCGATAGTTATTTTCAATTTTGCTTAGCTCTGAAAACCGTTGTCATTAAAACTGCTGACAACGAATATGAAAACATCGTCTATAATGTTCCGTATAATCAAACTCAACCTAGCATAGCCGTCAGGGATGTACCTTTATTAAGTTTAAAGAGAAAACACGTTGAAATGCGAACATGTTATCCGTCAGAATCACTGTCTTCTCCGCCTTGATCTGGGGGCGACGGCCCCCTTCGGTCCGGAGTAACTCCAGTGAGAGCTGCGAGTGATACTGGAAAGTCACAAAATTGCAATAAAAACGAATCTAGGCCTGTATCACCCAAGCTGCTCAGTTAGCAAATGAAACCTTTGCAGTTCGGTGGCTGCACAGGACGACTGATGTAGACCTGGTGTCCAAGTGCGCAAAGACAGTAGTGCACCTTGCAAGATTCAGTTCAGTTCAATTTATTTTTATATAGCGCCTTTCACATCAGAAGTTGCCCCAAAGTGCTTTTCATGATATCGAGAGAGTAATACAAAACAGGGAAAAGGTAAGACAAAGATAAGGTCATGGGGCAGGTGCCTTAGTTCAGTGTGATATTCCAGTCAGAAGTCAGTATTTGTAACTTTGTTTACTTTGCTGCTGTTCTGGGTGAGTCTGTCTGTGGTCATGGCAACTTGGAGAGCTTGAAAATGCTATGTGTGCTGCCTCCCGCAGACTAGTCTCACTAGGCTGAATGGCCACAAGGCATCAGTCATTTTTGGCTGTATGTCTGTAGTAAGATGTGAGACTTATGGCGTTTGGGTCACATTCAGCCATGTGGCTGACTCGCTGCTTTCATATATGCTACGTTTTACTGATCTGTTAAAGCATAAGATACAATAGTTATCTGCAGGATATGTCTGCAGCCTGCTGTAAAATGTCTGTGCTAGCCACATAGGTGTTTTGTGATTACGTAAACTTTCATGCATAATCAAAATTTAAGAGGACGTTAATTATCAAGCACAGCAGCTGCAAGCAATGATTTGTTGCAGTGCTCAGAATGCGACGTTCCCTCATCTTCAGTCATGTTCCCTGACCTTTATGTCTCAGTCTTCACAGTGCCACACACTTCCTACTGTAGCTGCACTTGATTCGCTTCCCTCATTTTCTGCAGGACATAAATGAGCAGTTTCTAATAAGTGAGATTTTACACGTTTTGGTAGCAGTACAGTGTAATAATGCATTTTTTTGTTAAGTCATGTTATGTTCCCCCCTCTGTATTCCCCCGGTCTTCCCCCCCTGGGCTGTGACCCCTGGCCTTGTCTGCAGCTTTCTCTCCACACGCCTGGCATGGGGGACATGAAGACTCCAGATTTTGATGACCTGCTGGCAGCGTTTGACATTCCAGATATCGATGCTAAAGAAGCCATCCAGTCTGCCCCTGAGGAAATGGAAGGACACCAGGTCCTTGGGAAGGTTGGGGACACCAGCGCCCCCCCTCTGAGACCTCCAAGTCCTCTGGAGCCCCAGGTTCTCACTTCTCCCGGCCAGGGGGACACCTCCATTGTCAGTGTCATTGTGAAGAACCGAGTGCGCCCTGACAGCAGTGGAGGGGCAGAGCTGGAGCACAGCAAGGAGAGCCTGGCCAGTAGCCCTGGCACTGGGGCCAGTGGAGCAGCTGGGGGTGGGAGCAGGACTGAGGCTGGGGGTGTCCTTATGGGCTCCCGGCTGGGCCCCAGAATGCCAGGCTTGGTACTGTCTCAGCCTCCCAACCATAACAGCTTTGGAACCACAGCCATGTCGCAGAGTCAGTCCAATGGGGAAATCTGGCCTCCGTGCTCCCCAAAAACAGCCTCAGAGGGCGGGGCCTTGGGTGTGCGGACAGCCAGGCGGGACAGCAATGTTTTGGACAGGCCAAAACCCCTGATGAGTCCGGGAGATTCCTTAGGAAAAGGGAGTAAAATAGGGCTTTTACAACAGGAGTCCAGCCCCCTGGGAGCAGATCCAGGCAAAGCCCCTGGCTCCTTTGCCACCTCCTCCTTCGCTGGTTCCACCCCCCACATGTCCGGAGTGTCCCCAGGACTGTCTCCCTCTTTCTTTCCCCCTTCGAAGCCGATGTCCCCAGCCACCTCCAGTCAGTCTTCTCTTCCTGCTAATCTTCACCTCTCTCACCCTGGAATGTACCCTTCACCTCCACTGCACACGTCTCAGGTCTTTAATGGCACACAGCAGTCTGGCTCTGCGGTTTTTCACCGATTGGAGTCAGATGAGGAAGACTCAGAGCCAGATTTTGGGAGTCCCCTGATGATTCAAGAGAGCATCGAGTCCCCAGTATGTTCTCCACCCAAACTGTCTCATTATCATCGGTCTTCTCCTAAAGTCCTCCGTTCCACTTCTCCCCGTCTAATTTCACCAGCGCCTACTTCAAGCAAAGCAGGAGGTGTTATGGCAGGCCCTGGGTCGCCCTCCCCTCCTTCCTTTCCTCCGGCTCCCTCTTTACCTGCAGCCAGTAGTCCTGGTCAGGTAGACAGGAATCCTGAACATGTCAAAGAGGAGCGGGATTCCCCTGAAAGCCCTGAGCCGGAAACCCCCAGCAGCGCAGCTCCCACATGCTCTCAGCCAGCTGCTCCCAAATGCGACTCAGGCCCAGGTTCATCTCCGGAGGCTAAGAACAGGGACAGAGAATTGCTCAGCATCAAAAAGGAGGAAGATGGGGAACTCGAAGAAGGCAAAGGGGATGGATCAGCTGAGGACAAGACCTGTGTAGGAGATCTCAGAGGTGAGGGTGCCAAAAAGGAGGCAGTTAAAATGGAGGTGCAGGATCAGGAGGAGGTCGCTGCTGTCCTGGGTAGACCCTCGTCGGAAGGGAACACTCTCCTTTCTCGGCCCCTGAAAGTACGCATCAAGACTATAAAGACTTCCAGTGGTGGCATCACCCGGACCGTCACCCGGGTGGCAGCCAAAGGCGCCCCGCAGTCCAGCAGAGGCCAGGCAGGGGGCCGGGCAGCAGCCGCCAGGCAGCGGAAAGCCGACGGAGATGCCTCCCAACGGATACCAGCAAAGAGCCCCCTGCTGCCGGTGTCCACCCTGCAGGATGCCAGCAGCGCCATGCTCGCCGCGGCCAGCAAGGCTCAGACCAAGCTGGCAACCGTCGCGACCGAGAGGGCCAAGGCATCTGGGGCAAAAGCCGCAATTTCCTGTGCGTCTGCCACAGCCACCCCCTCTAAATTCAGCATGGGCGCGGTGGCGGTCCGGCCCACGGCGCAGAAGGTGCTCAATGGTGCTGCCACTCCCGCTGGCAGTCAGCAGATGTCCAAACCGGCCTCCATTGTGAGTGGCACCGGTGCCGTGATCTCACGCAGTCAGTCCAGCTTGGTGGAAGCATTTAACAAGATCCTGAATAGCAAGAATCTGCTGCCCAGCTACCGGCCGGACCTGTCCGCCCCCCCACCTGCCGAATGGAGCCTCCCGCTGCCCTCCAGCGGCTACCGCTGCCTGGAATGTGGCGATGCCTTTGCCCTCGAGCGCAGCCTGGCACGCCACTACGACCGGCGCTCCTTACGCATTGAGGTCACCTGCAACCACTGTGCCAAGCGGCTGGCCTTCTTCAACAAGTGCAGCCTGCTGCTGCATGCGCGTGAGCACAAAGAGAGCGGTCTGGTCATGCAGTGCTCCCACCTGCTTATGAGACCCATCCCCATCGAGCAGATGGTGGGCCAGCAGGACACCACACCCATCGGTGAGTCCCTTGACGCCTCCCTCTCTGCCCTCCAGTCATTCTGCATGAGCTCTAGGCAGATCGCTTTAAATTCTCGGCCAGGCAGCGATGACGCCCAAGTCATTGTCTGTATTATTATTTATCTTTCCAAAAAGAAGCGGGATTATTTTTGTCCATTCTCTCCGTGATCTAAATCGGGTTATAAATGATGTTTGCGGAGACATACATTTATACATTATACGTTTCATTACCCCAGTGACTGGGGACAACTGGTGTCAGGTTTCGCGAGTGATGCGGCTTGGATGATTTCTGCGGTTTGCATGTGCTGCCGGTCTTATTTGGATATGCAGTTAATATCAAATTTGTTCTCAGTAACAAATGGCTTAAATGATCCGGACCTCCCTCTCCTCCAGGTTTACTCTCTCCAGTGGCCCCTTCGATGGCCGCGGCTGCTGGCCCCATTGCCCCCAGCCCGCTGAAGGAGGGGCCTGCCGCCCAGCTCAATCCCCCCCGGCGAGCCCCTGAGGGCCCCCTGGCCTCCCTGCCGTTGCCCTGCCCCAAAGCAGAGCCCCTGCAGTATCACGGCTTTAAGTGTCCTGAGTGCCACGGCCAGCTTGCCGGAGCTGTAGAGCTCGCTGCCCATTTCCAGGAGGTCAAGGCGGACTCCAGCAGCGTGAGTCGTCCTGGGTCCTGGGGCCGCTTTCTGTGCCACTTCCGTTTGCCTTTCGTAGGTCTGGCCCAGTGAGACTCTCAGCCTGCATGACTTTGAGAGGTTAGTTTTTCTGAAGAGGTGCATGATTCCACACAGGAAGTGATAAGCAGGTGGGCGGGCTGTGGGGGCAGGGCTCTGCTTTGACGTTCCTGGTGACCATGGTGGCGGGGGTGTGCTGACATAAGTCTGTCCCTGCAGACATGCACGCTGTGCTCCCCCGCCATGATGCTGCCCAATGGCTGCAGTGCCGCCGCCCACCAGCGCATCCACAAGCACCGCGCGCCGCACGTCTGCCCCGAGTGTGGGGGCTCTGCCCGCCCGGCCAGCTTCCAGACCCACCTGGACGAGGCCTGCGTGCACTTCGCTCGGCGCATCGGCTACAGGTCTGGCCCGATCATCGGCGTAGCGATAAAATGCTGTCATGCCCTCGTGTTTCGAGCTGATCCATTGAAATCTGCAGCCTGTTTCGAGCAATCTTGCACAGAAAAGTGACTGGCTCTGTTATATTAGCAGGAGAGGGGCCACAGGGGCCTGTTGTGACAAGCACATGGTACTCAGTAGTGCCCTCTAGGATCACAGGATATGAAATGCATTCCGTTCATCTGTCATTATACAAGCACATCACAGGTTGTTTGAGGCATGTTTTCCCAGCCAGGTGTCCTTTCAGTGACTATGAGGTATTATCTCCCGATGGTACAGTAGGGGGCGCTGCTACCTCACATCTTCACTGCCTTGTGCCGTGATTCCTGGAAAATGCTCCAGCCTAACCCCATGACACTGCATGGGATCTTTTGCACTATTTCTTACTAAACCATAGTGAAGAGACTACACACACATGGAAGCCCAATTCGGTTGCTTGGTAAGGGCGATCAGGCCCCTCTGGAGGGAGGCCGTGCGAGCTAATTCATCCCCGCACTGGTTACAGGGTGCAGCTTTGTGTGGTGTTACCCCCAACAGGTGCCGCTGATGGGGGCTGAGTCATGCCTGTGAAGAGCAGGCTCCCTCCTATTTGCATCCTACTTATTAATGTGACTGGCTGAGGGAACGTTTTCACCACTCCCTCTGCCCCTAGTGGTGTACAGAAAGCTGTTAATGCCCAGCCAGAAGCTCCTGTTCTCCTCAAAGGGAGGAAAGATGCCAAGTCTGAATATGATGAGAAGTGTGTGTCTCATGTAAAGCGTTAACGCGCCCCCATCGTCTTCCTGCTGAAATGTCTTTATAATTATTTCGAATAAAATTAAGTTTTTTTTTGCCCTCACCGTCTCTCTGCCCCGCCACATCCTGCAGGTGCTCCAGCTGCCTCATTGTGTTTGGGGGCCTGAACTCCATCAAGACACACATCCAGGTGGCCCACTGTGAGGTCTTCCACAAGTGTCCCAACTGCCCCATGGCCTTCAAGTCCTCCACTGGGGCTAGTAGCCACATCAGCTCCCAGCACCCTTCGCTGGGCAGTTTGCAGGCCAAGTAAGGAGCCACATGGGAAAGTCATGTATTTGGACTCAAACGGCCTGTTAGAAAGTGCAGTCAGTCAGACTGCTTGCATTGACACTGCATATTGTAGCACGCCTGTCTCACTGTTGAGCTGCTAGCAGGTTCTCCTCTGACTGCTTTGTCTGGATGTGCTAATACTCAGTTTCTGTTGCCTGCCGCTCTTTTGTTGTTTGATCTCTGGGTCGACAGGCTGCTCTTCCTCATAAACCTTCCATTGTCCATTTATGCAGGATGATCTACAAGTGTGTGATGTGTGACACAGTTTTTACCCAGAAGCCTCTGCTCTACGTCCATTTTGACACACACCTGGCTAAGCAGAAGGTGCACGTCTTCAAGTGCCCCGATTGTACCAAACTTTATGCCCAGAAAAGTTCCATGATGGAGCACATAAAGGTTGGTCTTTTACTCTTTGGGCTGTTTCCTGCTCTGCCTGTAAAGTAGGACACTTTCTGAATGAAACATTGCCTTTTTGTGTTGCACATTCATGGTTCTAGTGTGAATGTGCTTTCACCAAAGGCATATATCATCTTTTGTGTTGGCCTTAGCAAGGTGTCAATAGTGTCACCTTGTATTAAGTTCTACAACAAGAACATGATGCTGTGCTGATCTCTGCTACGTTCATGTTCCTGACCTTTGACCCTGACCTGTTTCATTCTGGAATGTCCCTCTGCCAGACGACCCACAGAGGCTTGTCGATGAAACAGGAGGCCCCAGCCTCCTCTATGCCCCCCACCACCAATCCTGAGAGTTCTGATGGTGAGGACTGGGCTGGGGACCCAGAGGACGGTGAGGAGGAGGGTGTGGATGGGGAGGCAGGGGAACAGGGCCCTGAGGAGGCCTCCAGCTCCCCAGAAGCAGGGCTGGGGCCCTCGGCGCAGAGCGCACCCTTGGAGTGGACGTGCGCACAGTGTGGAGCGCGCTGCGCCGAGCGGGAGGACTACGTCAGCCACATGCGGAAGGAGCACGGCAAGGTGAGCGGCCGCCTCCCAGGGACTCTCCGCCAGGTCCGTGGGGCTGTAAGTTTACCACTGCTGCCTGTCCCTCCCCAGGCTATGAAGAAGTTCCCATGCCGCATGTGTGAGCGGTCCTTCTGCTCCGCCCCCAGCCTGCGGCGCCACGTGCGAGTCAACCACGAGGGCATCAAGAGGCTCTTCCACTGCCAGTGCGTCTGTCTGTTCTCCTTCTGCGACCTGGGCTCTGCCCAGTGGCTTGGCCTTTGCTCTGGGGATTTGTGGTTTTTTTTTAACATGGGTCTTGGGTTTGGGTTTGGCCTGGGTTTGTCTGCGTACCATACCCCCTGTTCTGCATGGTTAGTGTGGTCGCTTTGAGGTCTCACAGTCTGTGGAGTTCCACCCTGTTAATAAGGTTGTAAGGATGGTCATGCCGTGCTGCCCATGTGCAGGTACTGTACCGAGGGCAAGCGGACCTTCAGCAGCCGGGTCATTCTGGAGAACCACATCCGGGTCCGGCATGGTGTCAGGAGCAGAAATGACCAGGTTACTCATTAGCTCTTTTTTTAACTTCTGTTTATGAGCTGTTGATTCATGGCACCTTCAGAGAATACCAAAACATGCCACATATAAAAAGCTGTCTCCCCCCAGCAGAGACCGGAGCTGTCCCGAAAGCGCCTGGCCCCTGGTGCTTCCACAGTGGAAGCCAATGGCAGCTCCTCTGAGCAGGAGGCTGAGCTGGCCAGGTTGGGGGAGGAGACTGAAGCACCGCAGAGCGCAGGCGGCGAGGAGGAGAGTGGGGAGGACAGCCGGCTAGCAAAGCGACCCCGTGGATCCGAGGAGGCCCCTGGCGATGGGCGCTTCCATTGTGTGCCATGCGGCTTCTCCACTGAGGATCAGCGTGAGTTCCAGCAGCACATCCCGCAGCACCGCACCGAAGCTGGGGCCCAGTGCTCCCAGTGCGGTGCCTGCTTCGCCTCGGCCAGCTCGCTGAGCCGGCACTGTTTTATTAGCCACCGTGTGCGCACTGCACCGGGCCCCGGCGACCGCAGCCCCTCGCCCTCGGGGCAGGATGAGGACGACAAGGGCAGCCTCGGCTGTAGGGTGTGTGGCCGGCACTTTGATAAGGCGTCAGACCTGAACACGCATTTCCGCACACATGGCATGGCCTTCATCGCCGCTCACAAGACCGACAAGCTGGTGTAGGGCCACAAGGGGGCGCTGTCAGACCGCTTGGTACTGGTGGTGTAAGAGTGCACTACACGTGCATTCATCACCATCTCAGGTCATTTGGTATTGTCAGTGATACTGCCTTGGAATCCTATCCGTGCAGACGTACACCTCTGCACTGAAGCTGAGTTTGTGAGGAGAACAAGGAGGCTCATCAGCAGAAGCAAGCGACACGCCGTGGTCTTCCTGTTCTACATCAGAAGCGAGCTCTGGGCCAAGGTCTTCCTGCGCTACATCAGAAGCGAGCCCTGCACTGTGGTCTTGCTGCCCTACATTGGAAGAGAGCTTAGTGCTATGGTCTTCCTGCTCTACATTGGAAGCGAGCTCTGCGCCGTGGTCTCGCTGCTCTACATCGGAAGCGAGCCCTGCGCTGTGGTCTTCCTGCTCTACATTGGAAGCGAGCTCTGCACTGTGGTCTTGCTGCCCTACATCGGAAGCGAGCTCTGGGCTAAGGTCTCGCCGCCGTACATCGGAAGCGAGCTCTGGGCCGTGGTCTCGCCGCCCTACATCGGAAGCGAGCTCTGGGCCATGGTCTCGCCACCCTACATCGGAAGTGAGCTCTGGGCTAAGGTCTCGCTGCCCTACATCGGAAGCGAGCCCTGTGCCGTGGTCTCGCTGCTCTACATCGGAAGCGAGCTCTGGGCCGTGGTCTCGCTGCTCTACATCGGAAGCGAGCTCTGGGCCGTGGTCTCGCTGCTCTACATCGGAAGCGAGTTCTGGGCCAAGGTCTCGCTGTGCTACATCGGAAGCGAGCTCTGCACTGTGGTCTTGCTGCCCTACATCAGAAGCGAGTTCTGGGCTAAGGTTTTGCCGCCGTACATCGGAAGCGAGCTCTGGGCCAAGGTCTCGCTGCCTTACATCGGAAGCGAGCTCTGCGCCGTGGTCTTGCTGCTCTATATCGGAAGCGAGCTCTGGGCCAAGGTCTCGCTGCTCTACATCAGAAGCGAGCTCTGCGCCGTGGTCTCGCTGCTCTATATCGGAAGCAAGCTCTGGGCCAAGGTCTCGCTGCTCTATATCGGAAGCGAGCTCTGGGCCAAGGTCTCGCTGCTCTATATCGGAAGCGAGCTCTGCGCCGTGGTCTCGCTGCTCTATATCGGAAGCGAGCTCTGGGCCAAGGTCTCGCTGTGCTACATAGGAAGCGAGCTCTTGGCCAAGGTCTCGCTGCTCTACAATGTTGTGCATATCCTACTTCTTCAGCTGGGGTGGTACTTGTCTTTGTGTCCCCTAGTCAGGTCCTTATACAGACTTGTATATGTAGCTCTCTCTATTCTTTTCTCATTGCTTGATAATCCATGAGCTTTAGCTCTTATATTTCACTTATTTTCTGATGTTAAAATGGAAAGCGTAGCTAAGAACTACTGGAGCAAAAGACTGCCCCCTGCAGGTCCTTTAGGTTGTGCACTGTCACTCCAGAATATCTGGTTCGATTTGAGGAAAATTCTACACAGGCATTTTTGTTTCTATGGGAAGATAAAAAAGAGATTTAATGAACACTATTTTTTCTACTAATCACATAATATAATTGTATTTAATTACATTACCTAATTATTTTAAATTGATAATTGTCATGATTTTCCTTACTGTTTTTTTTTTCTTTTTTTTCCAGAAGTTGTAATTTTAAAGATTTATGAAAAATGACTTCTGTCTGCTTGGCCTTTCACTCTTTCTATCCATTGTGAAATGCAGTTTAAATTTTGGGGTTTTGCTACTGTCCCAAGACCCCAGCTGTACGGTTACTGCGCTGCCAGGAGCGGCCGGGGGCACGGAGGGGCGAGAGCCGAGCCGTGTGTGTGCCCTCTTGCGCGGACTGGTAGGCGTAGGAAGCTCCATGACTTCTGCTTTGCTGTGACAATGTGATGGCGATATTGTGAGCTTATCATTTCAGCTGTCTGAATGCTAATGAATTGATTGTACTTTTTACATAGTCCAAATTTGAAAAATGTTAGTGCAAAATGCTTTTACTGTATGCCTGATAATTATGTATAAATGAGAAGAAAAGGTTTTTAATAGTTTGTACAATAATCTCGCCAGTCTTGTCTCTGATGATAATGTGTCTGCATAGGTTTTTTTCCCTAGAACTTCTCATCCAGAAAAATGTTGCCTAATCAATTTATCAGTGATTTCTCCATTTCCCCCCCTCCCATTCTTCTTAATGAGAGCTCATTTCTTGTTGTTTTAAATAAATGCTGTGTGTTTGGGATGGTGAGTATGTTACTGTGCACTTGGACAGGAGTGCTCCCGTCGTAGGCGCTGTGAGTATCTGGTGGTCCAAAGCGACCTGCTGTGCACCCTGGCCGTAACCCTGCCCTCTTGCATTAGTGCTACCTCAAGGAAGAAAATCTTAGTAGTGATTTTTTAAAAAGTGCTTCCATAATTGGACACTGTTAATTATGTCAAACTCCAGAGCAATGTGTTTCTTACGAGGTGCTTTCTCAGACTGATGCTTTGCAGACTGTTTCGTAGCAAGATAGAGAAATATGAATTTCCAGAGTCGTGTTCTCCGCTGTGGATCTGAGGTTCCTGATGCAGCAGCAGCCTTGCAAACACGCTGTGTTCTCGGCTTTGAGAGGTAAGTCGGGCTTTGTAACGCGATGGCACTGAGAGGCAACCTTGAGATGAATAGTATTTTCTGGAATTAATATCAAAATAGATGCTCCAGTCATACTTTTGCGAACCAACACTGATATTCGATTCTGTTGTCAGAATTGCCAGCTGAGTCTTTTTGGGAGTTTCAGCAGCAGGTTTAAAGTCCCTGTTTGTTTTCGTTGTTAAGCCACATTACTGCCTTTGAAGTGTCGCATGCAATTTCATTGCACAGTCCAGTCTGCCCCTATTTTATAATCATGCACCACACAAGTTAATAGCAGTATTATTTCAATGAATGAGTTCAATGTAGGAGCTTGTATTCAGTGGCGGTAAGCTCTTTTCTACTAAATAAAATTATGTAAACAATTACTTTATGAAAAAACAAAACTTATTGCTACATATCGTTATAAAAATAATACAAAATTAATAGGTTTGCTTTAAGAATTAATCTCAAATCAGTTAAAATTTTTTCCAATATTTAAGAAAAAGACTAGTCACTTCCTACCCCAAAAAAATAAAATAAAATTGGTCAGAATTTGGCTCTTTGTGAGAAGCTTCTGCTTTTCCAAGAAACGAAGGTAGATTTTATTTTTTTTTAAGAAAGATAAGCATCTCTTAATTTTATGGAGGTAATCTTTTCCTATTCTCAGTATAAATTTGGGCCACATCAGTCTGCCGATTTAGTCAGAGCATCTCTAGTAATGGAGCAGTGAACATTCTTTTGAGCTGTACGGCCGCCCTGTTTCACAGCATCTGTGAAATCATTATTATATTTGTATACGTTCTGAAGTTTGTCAGTCCGCCACCATGTCGTGAAACGTTTGTGGAAGTTGCCATTTTAACCAAGAGAGGGCAGTAGAATGTGTGAGCGCTTTGTCTTTTCCAGGTGGTAATGGCAGGAGGTCGTCTTGCTTTTTTCATATTGGGATAGAATCTCTGTCGTGTGTTTTGTCGGTTTGGCATGTTGGTATGTTTTTTTTCTCTCATGTCCCTGTGGGCTTCCTCACTGAGAAGGTTCATGCTGGTAAAAAGGTGGTTAAGCTATAAGATGAGAGACTTAACTGGTCAGTCTCTGTCTGTCCTCACCTATAGTCATACAGGTCTAATGGCCAAAAGAACATGTTTGTAGGTTCAAGTGGCTAAAATCAGGTTACTGTGGGTTTGCTGGACCTCCTGTGACAGAGTGAGCAGTTTGGAAATCTGGAGGGAACCTTGAAATAGAAGCACTATTCCTTTGGGTCAAGAGGAGTCAGCTGGACACCTCCCCTTGGGGGAGCCAGTGAAGAAAACTGGGGTGCGCTGGATGTGAATATATCTCACAGCCGGCATTTGAATGTCTGAAGATCCACGCGCGCGCACACACACAGAGGCACACATGCAGGCACCCTGCCACCCTGTTAAGGTATATTCTGCAAGAATATGTCACCCATTCTTTGGAAACCTGGTGATTACCATGTGTTTGTGGTAACAGTTTGCTACAAAAAGATTCAGACGTTTCCTTTTTACTGTTAACAAATAAGCCAATGAGAACAACATTATGCGACTGACATGCGAGCCTATAAAAGAAATGTAAAATTCGAGAGAGGTACATTCACAACATGTGTAACATTTACAATATGACAAAGAGAGCCAGTAATGCAAGTGGATGCTGCAGTGAGATGAAATGCTATTTTATTTAGGACAGTAGCCTTTTGTGATGTTTATACAAGACAATGCATCACTTTCATTAAAGCTTAAAAGTATATAAGAGCAAATGGTGAAATGCTGGAAGTATAAGTATATAAATTCGTCATAGCAGTAGATGATAAATGTCACGTCCGTGAAGAATGCATCCTTACTGACACCCTGTAACTGTTACTCTCTCATTACCATCCCTCCATCCGTGAGCCAGCAGGGCTGCAGGCTCAGCAGATTATAATTTATTGTAGTGTGACATTCCAGCACCATTGCATGTTTGGGTTTTGTTTTTCATAATTTTCTAGTCTGAGTATCAGTTGTGGAAGCTGCATTTTTTAGAAGTTTGAAAGATGGCGTCTCACAGGAGTGGGGGGGACACCATTTGCTGGTTTAATCCACATTCTTTGATGTGCTATGGACTGTGTTCAGGATGGTCTGGCTGACGTGCTGCTTCTCTGTAATATTAGCTGACCATTTCGTGCCTCCAGTGCAATGTGGAATGTGTTCTTGGTGGTATTTCTGTTGTGGAACTGAGGCTATTGGCAAACATGATCTCACTAAGGACTATGTCCGTTAAAGGGCTCCCACACAGTGCTCTAATGGGCACACAGCTCTGGAAAAAATTGAGACCATTCTATATTTAAAAAAAAAAAAAATCAACATATTTAAACCCTGGCTTAATCCTGGTTCTGCTGGCAGAGGCTACACTGCGAGGCAGGCTGCTGACAGACTCAAAGTTTCTAAGACGACAGAACACTAGAACAAGGAGACACTGGGAACGACCAAAACCAGCCAGGCGGAGGGCAGAAGCGACTCTAATGCCAGAGATGAGCGTTAACTTATCCGACAGTTTCTCATGAATCATAGGATGACATCAAGTGACCTTCAAAAGTAACTGGAAACATTAAGTGGTGTGAAGTACACTGCTAGGACAGCTCGTATCAGGCTCCTAGAAGCAGCAAGGAAAATAAAGCAAGGAAGATGCCCTTTATTAATGAGAAACTGAGAAGAACCAGGCTTGAGTTTGCAGAAAAATGGATATTTTGCAGAGGCGCATAGCCATAAATTAAGAAATGAGTGATTTTGCTGTGGTCTCTTAATTGTTTCCAGAGTTGCATTTTAGCACAAATAACAGAAGTAGTTGTAAGACGACGACACTTCCAGTCGAACTCAGCCCAGGACCTCCTAAAGTTAAGAAGATTGTGTTACTGTATTGCTTTTATCAGTAATGTAACACTGAGATAATACCATCGTCAGTAACGTAACGCCGAGATAATACCATCGTCAGTAATATCAAAATCGCATAAGACAATGTACAATTTATTATTTTAGTCAATTGCTTGAGCTTTTCTCTCAATGAACAGTGAAGCACTTGGCTGGTAATGTCAACTAGCATCTCATACCATCATGAAGATTTATCAGCTTTTTTGCATAAAAATTCCTTTTTGTTCTCTTACTCACCACCCCTTTGTGGTATTGAAGTGGCAGGTGTTCCTACGAGGCCCATGGAGGACACACCACCTGTGTCTCCCAGAGAAGCCCTCTGCTCGCTGCTCAGCTGTTGCTTCTGGGCCTCAGTCACCATTGCAGCATTTTCAGGGCCCAGTGCCTGTAACTGACTTGGTGAGAGTGCCTGATGGGAGCAAGGAGTAGTAGGACTTAAGAGGCCCCATGACACAAACAATCAATCAAGCACAGAGAGGTGAAACATGACAGCATGATTCCAGTCAATATGGTAAGAGGAACCATGTGACACTGGTGTGAGAGAAGGTACCGGGGCCTATAGTTGGGACTGGCATAGAATGGACTAACAGAGAACAATCGGGCGCGAGGAGGGTAGCGGAGTCTGAGCAGAATCATTGGAAATAAGGAGTAGGTGTCCAAATTTGTACACCATTCACAGGGCATGGATACCCTGGTAGATTCAAAGCCCCTGCACTTGACAGGGGCCCAAGTGGGACGCTTACGGCCAGCAGATATCTGGGGGGGGCGAGCGGGACGCTTACGGGTGGCAGATCCGGGGGGGGTGAGCAGGACGCTTACGGCCGGCAGATCCGGGGGGGGGGGGGGGGGGGGGGGGGTTGGGGGGG
>JAAGVU020000045.1:17270360-17280996 GCA_011763525.2 Mormyrus iriodes
CTTTGTAAAGCACTTTGAATTGCCTTGTGCCTGAAATTGTGCTATATAAATAAACTTGCCTTGCCTTGCCTTGCCTAGTGTATTATTCTGTTTTGTACCATTTTAATGAGAACTAAAAGGAAAGGAGTCCCATGCCAATGTTTGGGCGCCCAAAAATATTTGAGCTTTTACGAAGTTCTCAGGCCTTAATTAGCTCGCCGGGGATATGGCCTGCTCATAATCACCAGTAGCAAAGACCAGGAGAAGCAAATTTGAAAGCTTTATAAATACTGCAGCTCCTCAAACCCTGTCCCAAGAACCAGCAGGCGTGAGCTCCTCTAAGCAGCTGCCTAGCACTGTAAAAAGTAAAATAACTGAAGCCCACAAAGCAGAAGACTATAAGAAGACTGCAAAGCATTCTCAGGTAGCAGTTTCCTTAGTTCATTATGTAATGAAGAAATTAGTTAATGGGAACGGTGCAGGTCAAGATCTAGAAAACTTTCAAAGGAAACAGCTTATAGCATTGCAAGAAGGGCAAATCAAATGAAAATCCCTGTCTGAGCGCAGAAGACCTTCAGGAAAGTTTAGCAGACTCTGGAGTGGTGGTGCACTGGTCTACTGTGCAGCGACACCTGCACAAATACGACCCTGATGGAAAAGCCATCAAAAGAAATCCCATCGTGTGTCCACACCACAAAATTCTGCGGTAGAAGTTTGCAAGTGATTATCAAAACAAGGCTGATGCATTTTGGAAACATCCTGCAGACTGATGAAGTTAAAATAAAACTTTTTGGCCGCAAGGGGCATAAGTATGTTTGGAGAAAAAAGGGAGCAGAATTTCATGAAAGTAACATCTCTGCAACTTGCAAATGTTAAGCATGGGGGAGGATCCATCAGCCTTTGAGTTTGTGCTGTAGCTAGTGGCAAGGAGAACAGTTCACTGGCAAAGGGAAGAGCTCAGTTAAATACCAGCAAATTGAAACATTTACAAGCTGGGATACTTCCCCAAGGAGCACAAACTTCTGCTTTGGATGCCTATTCTTTTTTGCTATTTTTAAACTATAAAAGATGGAAATACAAGTAATCTGGCTGAAAACATCACAGAAACCAGGGGGGCCCAAACGTCTGCATGCCGGTATAAAGGCTGTTTTTTTCCACATGGATGTGACAGTAATTTTTGTCGTGGGGACGGCCTCAGGAATTATTACGACGCGGAACCCGGATCGTTCATTAGCCAGAGAAAACGTTGCAGGGCAGTCAGAAAGTAGTCGGGCCAAAGATTGTATATAAACACCTTTTCTACCTTCTGTGATCAGAATGATATAAAATGGCTAGTGGGTTTGAATAATGCTGGACTGAGAAAGTCCAGAAATGCCAGCATTTACATGATGCCTCACTACAGGATTGTAAAGATTCTGTGCACAGTCCGACTATAGTACACAGTTTTAGTAAAATTCTTATTCATTTTTATAACATCCATTCCACACATTATAAATGCCACTTTTAAGAGCAGCTTTGCTCTACAGCGCTACAGCAGGCCTGGAGTCAAACTACATGGTAGCCTGGTGCATTGACACTGGAAGTGAGAACATGCAGGGAGGGAGACTGCCGGCGTGGCGTCGTGTGCAACAACGGGCCTGCTTTCACGTGACGTAGCCTGTGGTGGAAGGAGACAGGGGTCTGCACTCACAGGGTAGGGGTGAAGTAGCCCTGGGGTCACCATGTAAGGGCTGGGGAGCAGTGGAGGCACCCCGGGGGGCAGGTTTGGGGGCACCTTGCCTACAGAGGACAACAAAGACAGCAGGTTATGCAAGCTGCAGGAGTGTCTTCTAAAAGCCCTTCTGGGCACTTGAGTTGAGCCCCCCCCCCCGCTAACCTGAAGGTGCCACTGAGCTGCGGCTGGATGAGGCAGTAGAGATGGCCGCCGCTGAGGATGAGGAGGAAGCCAGTGGGGCACTGAGGGCCACGGGCAGGCCACTGATGGCAGATGTGGTACCGATGGGGGGATTCGCTGTGCTCAGGGACACTGAGGAGGGCAAAGAGGGGTCGAGGCCGGACTCACTGATCACGCTGGAGGGCTTGTAGATGGAGAGGGAGGAGGACAGAGAGACAAAGGAGGAAGAGTGAAGACATCGAGCCAAAACACACGAGCGACGGGCGGTCACTGCCTGCGGGGAGCACTCACCAGGAGCAGGGAGCCAGAGCTGTGCGCTGAGGAGGAAGGAGGAGCACTGCTCTGCTGTGCAGGGACAACGCTGCAAGAGGAGTGGCAGCCAGTCAGTGTCCCTGCGCGCACAGCTCACCATTAGCAGCAATGACCTGCCATGCTTACGTGCTGTGCTGTGCCTGTGCCACAGGGGCACTATGAGGTTCCTCGGCGTGGAGTAGGGCGCTCCTCGGTGTCGCACTGGACGTGCCGTCCTTTAAGGCAGCCGTGCTGGACACGGGGGGTGGGCCGACAGGGTCTGAGACGGCCCTCACGGACACTGCAGAGCCCACTGCAGCTGGGGGAGAGCACAGGGCAGGCTATACAGCTGCTCCACGGGCTGTTACTATAGTTTCCAGAAAACAGTGGCTGTGTTTGTCATTTACAATCATCCCACTGGTGTGTAATGTTTTATCTGAGTGACGTTCCTGCCCAGACCCAGTTTATCAGACACTCTATGGCATGCTGGCTGTGATGCCAGCTACTGAGAACAGGACTACGGTAGAGAAATTGAAGTATCAGGATTCAAGTGAACACCTTATTCAGGTAAAACTACCAGGGCAATGAGCAGGAAGTGAGCACTCACCTTCAAGGACCTGCGCTGTCTGCCTGGAGCTGAAGCCATTCTGGGAAAAGACAGGAGATGAGAGCAGAGAAAGTGTCCACAGGGATGCAGTGTGACAATATGGTGTTCAGAGTGTGTCTGAGACCCTCCTCTGTAGCAGAGCAGCTGAGAAGGTCAGCAGGCTGGATGCATCTCACCTTGACAGGCACGTCTTTCTGTGCTGATGTGGAGACGGAGGTGGGGTATCGTTGGCTCTGTGCAGCTTTCTGGTCAAAAGCAGCCCCGCCCACTGCGACTGTCACCTGTGCAGGGAACGAGGGGCCACCACCACCCTGATAGCCATGGTCCTGGCTGGAGATGGAGGGTGCTGATTCACTAGAAGAGGAGAGGGTGGGTCATAAGACAATATTCATCAGACCAATTCACCATCTTCTACATGCCAAAGCACCTGGCAGCGTCTCATCTGCTCCGGGTCATTAAACACGATATACAGCATTTGCTTAACTTTCTGAAATGCCAAACAGGAATGTGGGTCTGGCCTACTGCACCCACAGGTTTGGCTGGAAGAAGCCCTTCCTGGTCTAGGGCTGGTTTGAAACACACATGTGTCCGAATTCAGGCGCTGTATCCTCAGAAGGATGTTGTTTACGAAGGTGTGCCCTTTGTAGGCTGCCCACTTCGAAGGTCGAACAGAAAGAGCTGTCGAATGGGACGGTCTGACCCGCAGGATAATTTCCTGTTTGTGTCACCAGCTGTTCCCGCCCTTACCTTTGAGTCACAAAGCACCGCTCCTATTGCCTAATCGGGACACGCCCACTTTACCTCCGCGCAATGCATCTTGGGAAATGTCGGGCTGCGGAGGATCCATCAGGCGCATCTTTCACGGAGTAGGAAAAGAAGCCGCATTTCCAGATCGCATTTGAAGGAGCCTGAGAAATAGTACGGCCTAGTCGCACCAATGTGACGCATTCGGCCTTTGAGTGCAGCCTTAGAAGGACGCAGCCCCTGAACGCGGACACATGGTCCCAGGTGCACAGGAGCCTCTCACACCCATAGTTAGATGGTTAAAAGTGACAGAGATACCTGCTGGCACTGATGTACAGGCTGTTATGGACCTGACTGTAGGGAGAGCTTCTCGCCGGCGTGGAGCCATATTCGGCCATGACGGGCTCTGATCCAAACTGCAAAGCTCCAAATTGGAGGCTGAGTCCAGACATGTCAGCTGAAGCAGGCATCTCCACTGCTAATGCAGGAATCTGTCAGAAAACACAAGACATGACCGAGAAGCTGGGCAACAAGAAAGCAGAACTGATGGTCAGAACTGTGATCCACCGACCAGCGCGACACACACGAGTGATGGTCTGAACCGTGATCCACCGACCAGCGCAGCACACAGGAATGATGGCAGCCTGAACCGTGATCCACCGACCAGCACGGCACACACGAGTGATGGTCAGAACCGTGATCCACCGACCAGCGCGGACCACAGGAATGATGGCAGCCTGAACCGTGATCCGTCGACCAGCACGGCCCACAGGAATGATGGCAGCCTGAACCGTGATCCGTCGACCAGCACGGCCCACAGGAATGATGGCAGCCTGAACCGTGATCCATCGACCAGCGCGACACACACGAGTGATGGCAGTCTGAACCGTGATCCGTCGACCAGCACGGCACACACGAGTGATGGTCTGAACCGTGACCCACGGACCAGCGCGGCACACAGGAATGATAGCAGTCTGAACCGTGATCCACCGACCAGCACGGCACACACGAGTGATGGCAGTCTGAACCGTGATCCACCGACCAGCACGGCACACAGGAATGATGGCAGTCTGAACCGTGATCCATCCACCAGCACGGTACATAGGAGTGAGACCACACATATGGCATGTGAGAGTGAATTCACAGTATGAAAGAAATGTTAATGTGGCGACAGTGTGAGATTCGCACAGCAGGAGTCAGAGACGTTGCAGGCCTGAGCCAGGAGCAGCTCACCTTAGTGTTGATGGAGCCCTTCTTCTTTTGCTGCCGGAGCCTGTGCTGCTGAAGCTGAGGGCTAGAGGAGCCGTGGGAGGCCTGTTGGCCCGGGCCTTGCACCGGCCTGGAGACGGAGGGCAAGGGACGGCCAGCCGATACGGAGCTCGTCTGGGGGGGCATTGAAGTTGAGCCAGAAGACGAGGAGCAGTGTTCTACCCCAGAGGAGGCCGTGGAGCCACTTGGCTGATTAGCTGGGTGCTTGGTTAAGTGGTCATGGAGCAAAGGATCCACCTGGGACTTCAGGTCTGAAGGGGTCAGAGGGGAGTACCTCGTTAGATACAGTCCTACACAGTTGTTGCCAAAAGCTCCTTCCTAATCACTCTTGATTGTTTCATAATGTTTTGCAAGTTTAAAATTAAAATTTTAAGTAACCTTCACTTTTATTTTTGAACAATGTAAGGGTGGTGGTCAGGGCCAGCCAGGAGACCAGGCCCGGTGTAATGCCGTATTGTACACCACTGCTTTGCAAACAGTTTTTACCCAGGCCTCACCATACTGCCCCAGTGATGAACTCATCTTCCAAGCGCCGGCTGGGCTGGGGGACCCTTTCTGGGTGTGCTGAGCTGCCAGCTGGGCCAGAGCCTGGGCTGTCTTGAACTGCTCCAGGAACTGGGAGCCACTGGTGCTACGTGTACAGGTGGCCTTGGGCTCCCCCACCTCTCCAAATGACTTGCTGAGCAGCCCAGCCTAGATGCCCAGTAAGAAGGGGGAAATGAGATCCGACACAGACAGAGGGGCCACCACCCATTTACACAGAGAGATGAAGAGGGGATGAGACAGGAGCAAGAACAGGGAGCACAGCCTCAGGGCCACTGTTTCAGCTCCTTGTACTAGTACTCTGTCTGCATGCTTACTGTAGGCTATCCGGTAACACAAATACCCACCACCTTCCAGCTGCTTACCCAGCGCAGGGCTTTGGCAGGGAAGGGCCTGAGGCCTAGCACTGTTAGCTCAGGGTGATGTGCTGCCATGCAAACACAGACACACACAGAGGGAGAGTGATGCGGACTGCACTGTGCACTGGACTGCGTGTGGGGACCACGCAGACCCCAAACACAGAGCAGGGCTGGGATTCGGACCCCATGAACGAGGTGCTGGTGCTACCCCGCGAGCTACCTTCACACTACTCTGAAAAAGGTTATTCATAGCAAATATAAACCAGGGCATGAATGAGGCGGGACGTCTGTCTGTTCTAAGACATGTCTAATCCTTACATTTTGCCCTGTTGTTTGCCTGTTTCGGCTTAGTTTACTAGGTTTGGCTACAGACACTAGTCACTGTTGCTGCCAGTTATCATTTAGAAGAACTTGGCAGAAGAAAGCAGTTAATTGGCTGCACTGTTCCCACTGCTGAAATGGGTGCTGATTTAATGGTGTCTCATGGGACTTGGGTTTAATTCAGCAGAAGTGAGCAAAGATGCATGAAAAAAACAAGGTTTTTTAGTTGCAGGTTAAATGCTCCTGGGGGCTGAATAAAGAGGGTGAATACAGCCAAAATGGGGCTGGGGGGGCTACTGTTGAGTCCCCTGAGAATGACAACACCACCAAGAGCGAGGGGAAGAATGAGGGCAGCAGGCATAGTAACCTGCTATAGGTATACCCTCTGTACTGACCATGCTGTCCCTGTAGGGAGCGCTGGGGGCCGTCTGCACCAGTGGGACGCCCTGATGGGAGCTGCTGAAGACCAGGGGATGGGAGAGGGCATGTGGTTGAGGGGCGTCGTGGGCCACAGGCTCCACCTGCGTGGATGAGGAGGGGGTCGATTTGCCCAGCAGGACTGCCAGGTCAATCCTACAGGGGGCAGAAAGCATCTGCTGACAGGGCGCACCGCTACGGCATGTGGAATCAACCCCAGATATGTACTAAGGACAGAAAGAAACATGCTACTTATTGAACCATGGATTACAACAAAAATGCAATCAAGTCTAATTTCTAACCCCATCAAAGTTGCCGCACGCTGAGGTGTAGCTGTCTTTGCAACCAACATGCAGCATCCAACCGACCTGAAGCACCGGGGTCAAGTCTACCATGCAGAGGGGGAAGAAATCACCCCGTTATCAGGTTTTTAATTCTGACTTGAAATGCTGACTTGAAAATTTACCATGGGAGACAAAAATGCCAGCAGGAAGATTGTTTATAGGTATCCCTTGTAATTCAGACAAACACATACCCAGAAATATCTTAATACCAAGGACCTAACAGGCCACCCTTTCAGAGCAGCTTGTCGTCATGCTTGGCCTGAATCATGTAAAGCTAGGCACTGTTTCTTACAACACCAGAGGGTGCGACGTGGACACATGGTCAGTGCCAGGGTCACAGGGTGTTTTGGGTCTTGAATCATCAGACACCCTGACCTGGGTGAACCAGTTGGGAGTGATCAATTCCCAGCTTGTGTTCCAGTAGTGCATTACCCCATGGATTACCGCTATTGATCCACAGCCATCGTAATGCTTGTTCTGTGGCTTCAAGGATGTTCTTGGTGGCTCTTCTTTCCAGCCACCCTCTAGTGCCAAGGAGGCTGAGTGAGCCCCTGCAGCCCACCTCAATGGGCTCAAAGCATGCCTTCCACCCATGCCTTCTACATTCCTCTACCAGCTTCAGGTATTTAGCCTTCTGGAATTCGTAGGCCTCCTCTGTTCGGTCTTCCCAGGGGACTGAATTCCAATATGACCACTTAGAACAGTCAGATGTTAAGACCAAATTTGGCCTGAGTGACGTCCTTGCAATGTGTTCTGGAAACTTCAGCTGCTTATCTAGGTACACCTTCAGCTGCCAGTCATGAGCTTAGGCTAGCAGCCTGAGTGCCACCTGAGGATTTTCTCCTGGCCAAACAAAGTCGATGATATGCCTTGTTGGGAGCTGATGTTTGCGCTGCTGGATTCCGGTGCAGATGGTGTCAGCTACTGCCTTCAGCACCTGGTCATGAAGTCACCTGTACCTCCCATTTCCCAAGGCTTTCGGGCAGCAGTTCAAGATCTGCTCCAAGGAACTTCTCACCCAGCACAGTGGACATGCCGGGGTTTTGGATAGACCCCAGCAGTGCAGACTGGATCAGAAACTTCAGTCTAGGTGGTTCTGACTTCTAAAGTTCTGCCCAGGTGATCCTACAGGTAATTAAATGGTCCCAGGCAGTCTAAGCTCCCTGACTGCACGTAGCCACTGTCCTGCTACCGCATTCCTCTTCCACCTCTGCACAAATCTCTCCACTTGCTCTACTTGTGTCCTCCTTGTGCAGCCCACCTTGGTCTGGTGGATCCTTAGTCCTTTCAGGTTCTTACAAATTTTTTTTCTTCAAGAAGAAAAACATCAGATTTCTTAAAGGCATGAGGGAGGTGGGAATCTGTCTTGCACTCTGAACTCTGAAGCCCCCCATAATGGTCCAGTTATCCTTATATCTTGTGACTGGGTAAGTCAGGCGGCATCGCTCTTCATCCATGTTATGCAGCTGGCAACATACATTTCGGGTTGAAAACCTCCTTTGGCAAACGTAAAGCCATCCGGATGCAGGAAAAGGCTGGAAGGATGATTCAGATCGCAGTGCCAGTGCCCGGTGCCAGTGCCCGGGGTTTGTGCCCCAGACATCAGGCTGTGAAACTTTGTGCATCGACTTCAAACACAACAGCAGCCCTGCCAAAAATGCCGGCTTAGTGAAGCTCACAATGTTCACAGAGGCTCTCAGGCTGCGGTCAGCACCCTAACGATGCTGCGATTTCTGAGACACCATAAATCATTTCTCTAACTCAAGCACCAACTTTGGCTTCTCTAGAATAGTTCATATCATTTTTAAAACTCACAAACTGAAGAGCTGACTGTGTCAGGTAGCATACGTGTTAACAGCTGATTTACTGATCCTCTGACAAGGGCCAGTGTTTCCCTAGAAGTGCCCAGGGTGGCCACACAGCAACATGATGCTGTAGGAGCTCTTTAATTCATATCCTACATATTTTAGAGGTAGAAAAGCCTTAAGGTACTACTGACCCCCAGGTTTAAGGAGCAATGTTTAGTGACATAAGGAAATCTGCATGTGCCATTCAGGACCAGTATCGCTTAGCAAAACTCCCCCCATAGTGGCCAGAAAGCCAGGAGACCCACCTCTGTCCAGCTGCAATGACGGCTGGGGGGGCCACTGGCACAGAGGGTACACTCACTGCAGTAAAGACCTTGGTCTCTGCCAGCTGTGATGGGAAGGGGCAGAGTGGCGCACACATAAGTAGAAGGCGTGGGCACAGTTGGTGAGTCTGCAGCAACAACATCCCCACCCGGCACCCGTACTCACATCCTCGGCCCAATCTTGAGTGGCCCCCTCCTCAGTGGCTGTCCTCCAGGTTGCTGGGAACATGGGGAAACTCAGTTACTGACAAACATACTTCCTATTCAGACTCCCAACGCAGGTGGTAACTGGCACAGGCAGGGAGGACACGTGGCACCATGACTGGGCAGAATCAGGAGCTTGCCAGCCAATCAAGGCTCTGCTTCAATAATACTATGCTGCTTCATAACATGAGCAAGTTGCAAAAAGATGCATGTAATTATGAGCACATACGAGAGCCGAATGTTTCACTGCAGTAGTCAACCTGTGAGCAGACTGCGGGAGACGTGCAGGCGAGCCCGATTCGGCCTGGAAAGCCTCAGGCCGAGCAGGACTGGAGGAGGCCACCCACCTTGCGTCATGTCGCCTTTCCTGGGAGAGCTTTCTGCTTCAGTGCTAGAGAAGAGCAGCCCTGCAAACAGACAGAGCAGTGACAGGTGACACATCCACCCAGAGACACGCAGGGTTTCCCTTTAACAGGTTACTCCAGTGTTCAAGTTAGCATGGTCCAACAGCTTGCAACAATACAAGCAAGCCCTTTACAGGGCAGCTTATTACTCCAACCTTATTGATCGCAATAGAAATAACCCTTGCTACTTTTTTAAAACAATAGCTCATCTAACAAATAAGGCTGAACCTCTGCCACCGAGTAACTTCAGTAGTGAACAATTTATGAACTACTTTAATGATAAAATTAAAAACATTAGGCTTCAAACATGTTTAAATCGCCCAAAATTAACTCCAGTGCATGCGGAATGTGAATACACCCTTAATGTTTTTGAATTAATTGATGAACAAGAGTTAAGAACTATTATAAATAAGACCAAATCGACCACTTGGCTGGAAAGAAGAGCCACCAAGAACATCCTTGAAGCCACAGAACAAGCATTAAGATGGCTGTGGATCAATAGGGGTAATCCATGGGGTAATGCACTACTGGAACACAAGCTGGGAATTGATCACTCCCAACTGGTTCACCCAGGTCAGGGTGTCTGATGATTCAAGACTCAAATCTGAGGTCGGATTGTGTGGAACGGGGTTTAAGTCATATTTAATCATTATGAATATGTTCAAGTGTAAATAATTATACTCCGTCATCTATGTCACCAGTCAAATATGGAGTGCCACAGGGATCAGTGCTTGGTCCTTCATTGTTTTCTCTCTACATGCTGCCATTAGATAAAACAATGAGAAAACATAATGTTAAGTATCATTCCTATGCCGACGACACCCAAATATACATTTCGGTCACACCTAACGATTCCACACCTATTGTCACTCTAGCTAAGTGCTTCAATGAAGTCAAGACCTGGATGGCTGAAAACCTCTTATTATTAAATGCGCAGAAAACTGACGTTCTGCTGTTTGGTGGCAAGTCCATAGACAGTAATGCTATAATGTCTGCACTCTACTCCTGAGGGCTGAACTTTTCCCTCAGCAACTCAGCCTGTAATCTAGGTATCATCTTAGATACAAGCCTCTCATTCAAATCGCATGTGGATGCAGTATCAAAGGTATGCTTCCTACAGCTACGCAAC
>JAAGVU020000045.1:17281096-17301244 GCA_011763525.2 Mormyrus iriodes
AGACAGACACAAAGAGACACAGAGAGAGACAGAGACAGACAGGCACAAAGAGACACAGAGATAGACAGAGACAGACACAGAGACACATTGCACTGAAACATCACATACCGTTATGTTCTCATACTGGCAATAAAGTGTTCTGAATTCTGAGACAGACAGACAGACACAAAGAGAGAGATCAACCCAGAGAGAGACAGACAGAAACAGAGAGAGACAGACAGGCATAGCGACTGACTGACTGTTGCCATCTTCAGGCTTGGCGCTACTCCTGCTGTCCCAGGTGCCGCTATGAGTGGAAGCCTCGCTAGCCGTCGTCGGCTCTGTGTAGTCCGCTGGGTTGAACGTGCTGCAGTGGAAAGCAGCCATAGTTAATGCATGATATGCTGAGGTCACCCCCCTACAGCACATGTTGGAGCTCCACAATAAAGACCCTGCTAATCAAGTCCAAGGGTTCCATCTTGGCAGAAAGGAGAGAGCTCTTTGGAGCCAGAAGCGTCAATTTCAATAAATCACTGAGCATAAAGAATTTCTGCCAGAATTTTCGGCCACTTTTATCCACGAGTCATAGCAAAGATATCCTACGAATTACCATGAGCAAAGTTACATTCAAGGTGTTACCCTGCAAAGATGTAGATCTAGGACGTGTCAAATGCAAAGGTGCTTTGAGGGCAAGCAGGTGGGCGTCCGAGCTCTACTGTTAGCACATTAGCATGATAACTGTCAGCTCTGGGTTTCCTCACTTTTAATTGGTCTCCTCTCACATTGTCACTGAGTACATGAATGGCAGCTGTAAGATTAATCTCTCTAACTCAGTGTTTCTCAACCCCGTCCTCACAGACCCCCAGACAGTCCACATTTTTGCTCTCTCTCAATTCCCTGGCAAGATATTCTGCCTACCCCGCTGCCTGTGACGTCTCCACTACCTGTGGCTTCTTTCCAGCCTGCCCGCCCTGTACCACTGTTCGTCCTGCCATCTGAAGAAGCACCAGCACCTTCCTGCCATCACCTGCCTGTCCTCTGCTATGTCACTTAAAAGTTAAAAATGGGACAGTATGAACTGGGACTCATTTGACTCTGCCAGCCCGATACAAAGTGAGTCTGGTTCCTCCCAAGGTTTCTTCCTTCTAGGCAGTTTTCCTTGCCACTGTCACCTCTAGCTTGCTCACAGGGGGCTTTGGGCAGGGATAATGTAAAGCGCTTTAAGAGAATGTAATGCTGTGAAAATGCGCTATACAAATAAAATTGAATTGAACTGAATTGGGATAGAGCAAAAACGTGGACTGTCTGGGGGTCCACGAGGAGTGGGTTGAGAAATCCTGCTCTAACTATAGGCAAACCAGAGCTTAAAACAGATACTGTACTATTGCTGTGGAAATGATGCCTGACAGCCGAGTAGCAGCATCAGCTACCTGCACAAAGCTTACATGGGGGGTCGCAGTGCAGGATCTGACTTAGGTCCTGTTCTGAAGCCTCTAGATCGCATGCTGCCCCGACCAGCTCGACTCCTACAGTACAGAGGTACTGACACTAACTGGGGGGGGGGGGATCATCTTTTAGTTTTAGACAGCAAGCTCCCGTTTGGAGGAGCACACCCCAGAAGGCTTCCTGGAACAAGTCAGCATTTCCACTAAGATTGTTAGGTCCACCTGACTCCCCATTATATACCCTTTGTACACGTCACGTGAGATCCACTCACCTCTCGTCTCTTGATAAATCATATCTCGCCCCCTTATCACTCTGGCTTTAGAGAGAAACAACAATGAATCCAGCAGGCTGGGGGTAGACGGGGTAAGAGAGCCTGACAACAAGCTTGCGGCTAGGATGAAAAGCTCCACCCAAACCACATACAAGCCACTGGACATGGTGAGTAAATGCAAAAACTGTTTTGTTAGCAAGTCAATCCTTAGGAGGCCTAGCAGGCGAAATGTGACACGCTAAAAACGCATCCAGGAAAAAAACAGGGAGGCACCTTTATGAAACACATTCTACCCACAGCTGGCTGAAATCTGAACATGCTGAACTGGATCCCTAGACAAGCAAGCACAGAAGAGGGAATCTGCTTTTATCAAGGGTTGAAAGTGTGTGTATGTATGCATTTGTGTAACCAAATAGGCAACTCCACACCTGAACCATAAGCCATGTGACGAGGCTGTTGACAAAGACGGCCTAGCTGCATCCCCACCATGTTACTAGGAATCAGATTCACACACAGCCCAAGAACTCTGTCACGGCACACAGCACCGCACATGCAAGCCGCTACACACCGTGCTGGATGGACTGCATCCTTTCCGTGCATAAAGCGTACCGCTGCACTGTTAAGAGTTAGCTCAGCATACCTGAGAGAACACCGACACCGAGTCCACTCACTGAGGTACAAGACTGCCTTCAATGTCCCGTTCGAGGAGAGCAAAACTTTTCACAGGCCCACAGCTCAGCATCTGAATCAGGGGGGCACCCGCCCTCCCCCATTACTAATTTCATAGTTTGAGACTGAGGTGAAAAGCAGCTGACCATCAAAGACGGCATTGCAGGCCCACCTGTCACCCTGCAAAACTCCAGACACAGAGCAGAGGCAAAGAGCAAAAAGCAAAGAGCAGCAGCCTAGGCAGAAGAGCACAGGCAGGCTGTGCAGAAACGGCACCAGAACCTGGACACAGGCCTGCGCTCCCCAGGAGAACACTTGTGCGCTACATCAGCGCGAGTTTTCCCACAACATTGGCGCTTACTGCATGGATGCAGCTGCTGCTCTTTGGGGAGGGGGGGGAGCGTGCACAGCTGGACCGCAGGCTTACCCCATGGCCAGTGCCGAAAACCTGCCCCCACGCTTGCCAGGGCCCCCTGGGGAAGAAGAGGCGAGAGCAAACATCAGCTGCAAGGGTATTTAACAGAGGAGGTGCAGTAAATGAAGCAGCCTGCTGCTCTGCTGGTATCCCACCTCTGCCCCGATTCTTCCCCCGGCGCCCGTGTTCCGCCCCAGGGCCCGAGGCGCCCCCCGCTTTGCCGCTGTCCAATCCGTTTTCCTGAGCACGGCCTGAGGGATGACAGAGAAAGAGGAGGATGAGGCAGAAAGACATAAAATTTGGAGTGACAGCAAACCACTAACATGTCCAGAGTAAAGCAGAGAAAAGGTTACGGCGGACAGATAAACACCCTTGTAAGGCTGCCAAGTACTATATAATTATGATCCCAAGTTGTCTGGGTTCAGCAGTCTGCATCCCTTCCTAAGCTGTGATCCCAGGTTGTCCGGGTTCAGCAGTCTGCACCCCTTCCTCAGCTGTGATCCCAGGTTGTCCGGGTTCAGCAGTCTGCACCCCTTCCTAAGCTGTGATCCCAGGTTGTCCGGGTTCAGCAGTCTGCACCCCTTCCTCAGCTGTGATCCCAGGTTGTCCGGGTTCAGCAGTCTGCACCCCTTCCTCAGCTGTGATCCCAGGTTGTCTGGGTTCAGCAGTCTGCACCCCTTCCTCAGCTGTGATCCCAGGTTGTCAAAGCACGGGGCACAGTGTCATGTATCTATGTATGCATGTATGCATGTATGTATGTATGTATGTATGTATGTCTGTCTGTCTCTCTCTCTCTCTCTCACCTTCTCGCCCCCGACTGGCACCCCGGCCACGACAGGATGGCGCCCCCCGATGGCGAGCCATTTCCTTCTCTCCTCCACGGTCCCGGTTCTTCTTCCCATCTTCCTCGACTTGCACAATCTCCTTCTGAACAGACACACTTTTCTTCTTGCCCACCATCTCCCATGAATCCTGGGATATGAGGCAGCAGTAGGAGAAAGACAGCAGATGATTGTAAATGAAACATTAGACATTAGAATCTTCATCTTTTCCATCTGCCCAACAATCTACGTCACCTAAGCCTACAGAACCCCCCAGTCTCACATCTCTGACCCATTCCTTTATCTGTCCCATCACAGTCCAAAACATAGCCGTTGCAATTCAGCTGCCCTAGACGTCCAACATGAGAAGCATAAAATTGTATCAGCTGTTAGATCATAACACTTAATACTCCTTCCTCAGGCAGGCCCTTCTGACCCTTTAACACCAAATGTCAAGCCACACTTCTCACTGCATGGCACACATGGTATGCCTGAAAGCTCTCCTGCAGGCAGTCTGACTGGCCCCACCACCCAGCTGAGACTCACAGTGTCCAGACTGCCCTCCAGCAGCACGTTGATGGCTCTGTTCACATCACCATTGCAGTCGTGCAGTGCAATCATGGATTCATCCTGGTTCTTGCCTGTGATGTCCACCAGCTGCCAAAACAGTGCCGGCAAAAGGACAAACTAAATAAGGCTGCATCGAATGAGAGGGCAGCAGCAGCCGTCGTATGGGTGTCTGCAGCCTGTACTGAACTGTAAGAAAACAAGTACCAGTTTGTACATTGAGGCTACAGTTACTTGTCACTGGGGCTGTACCCTCAAGGGGCTGCCAATTGTACACTAGGTGTAGGTAACCCTGCCTTTTAAGGTACAGAAATGGACTCTGAGGAACATTTTTGTACCTTTGGGGTCACATTACTGTTGTTTGCACATTGGAGAACAGACCTGTACCAGGGCTGCAGCCTTTTTTCTGACACTGAAGCAAAGCCCCTGACAGCTTTTTGTGAATGGCAGGGGACAAACGGGCCTGGGCAGTACCTGCATCACCTTCTCCTCAAAGTCTGTGTCACTGCAGTCAGAAATCATCTGTGCCAGGCGGATCTGCTCAGCTGTGGCCTGGGAGGAAGAGGGCAGTCAGTTCTGACAGACTCTGCACAAGACTCCTCACAGGGGTCTGCAACAGCTTTTACAGCTCAAGGTACTTTTTGCTCTTACTACTGGTAGGTTTGGGTCATGAGGAATGAACCGTTTGGGGATCATGCTGTTAAAAATCCCACAAAAAAATTGCATGAAATTTGGAGGATGGTTCACTGTTTAAACCAATACGGGATAATAAGCAGAACGCAGCATAAAATGTTACACTTTTCAAACATTGCAACCTTCACTGGCATTTTAACAGACATTACCGAGCTTGAGAATTCCTAAAAACGACAAACTCTCAAACACGAACCCTAAACAAGAAATTCCTCAGGTCATGGAGCGCACAGCTCAGTATGTGAAGCTATTTTATATGTCCTCTCATATAAAACCACATATACTATTTGCCATTTGTACATTTCTGCATATCATATCTTACTCTCCTATTAGAAACACAGGCATGATGATGAGAGAGGAGCTTCGGGGGTGACCCATCTCGCCAGGGGCCCTGGAGAAGTTTTCGTGGATAAGGGTCTTACTCAAGAGCCCAACAATGATATGATCACTCAGCCAGGCACAGGATTCAAACCCTTCGAAAGTGTCCCAACCCAAAGTAACCAGCCCACCTGAAGAAATGCATTGATCTAGGCATGTGATGTCAGATGGTAACACCTCACCTGCAAGTTGCCTTGGACAAAAGCATCTGCTAAATAAATAAATTTCATGTGAATGAAATGCCTGGGTGTCATTTAGACAGGGCCCATGGGCTCCATGTAAAGGTGTTAGCTCTGGGCCCATCAGCATTACCTGAGGCCTCGGCTTGAGCTGTGCCTGGCTCTGTGTCGGCTCAAAGCTGGCTCGAGCTCGGGTGATTCCCACCGATGTCGTCATTTACAGTATATACAAATGACAATATATACAAAAGGAAAGAAAAACCACCTGCAAGGGACAATTTGGGACACTTACACATGGGCCAATATCCATAACCATTCATAAGCAGTAAGGAAAACATTCACAGCAATTCAGAAACATAAGATGTTTTGTCATTTAGCCAAATTTACTTATAAATGTATTAAGATCACATATAGAATCTTGAGTTTTACCAGGCTGCAATTTTTGCTGGTAAAGTTAGTCTTGAAAACAACAGAGATGCTCAACAGGTCGTTAAAGTTTTATTAATATTCTTTAAACAGCTCAAACGAATCACAAATTGTTGATGCATGCATGCATGTACATATTTAAACTGCTTACTTCCCCTCTGTATTAACCATCACAATTCCAATGATTAACTGTAGGACAGGATAAGGATTAGTTTTAAACTCATCTACCTAAGTTTATTATGACAAAGCAAGCCATATAAATACGCGAAATACCCAGTGAGAGATATCCAGAAAGAGGTCTCCTGCGATTATTAAAGACCTAGACACAAAACTGGTACACTGCAGGTAGATGACTTTGGCTAACCTTAAAAGGAATTGCTAATTTATGTTATTGCAGCCATAATATGACAATGTGTCAGACAACTGTAACTGGCACAATCAGCCAGTTCACGAATTTGCTATTCATTTCTACTCTTAACGAACCTGGCAAACAATTGTTGATGGGGGAAAATGTAGTTAAATCAAAATAAAACTTTAAAAATACATCCTGGTAAGTCAGACCAATTTGCCAGTTATAAAACAAAACAAGCAAATGAACGTAACTTTATTTGATCATTTACATTTTGACAGCCTAATAACCAGTGTTATGAAATCCGCGGGCGACGCTGCACATTTTATGTAGCTTGTTCTCGTCAACCGAGCATCACCGTGCAGGGATTAACACGTTCGTGACAAAACATCTTCTCGATATTAAGAGTAGACATTGGTCGCCACACTTTCGCCCTCTTTGTGGTCATTTGCACTAACTAACCATCGCCGCACAGTTCAGTTCGTCCTGGAAACGCCGCCCCGGCATCACCGACGTACTTGACACCGGGGCTCCCGTCAGGCCTCTAGGCCCCAAATAACGAAAAAAATAAGACTTTATATACTGACCAGAAACCCGGTTAGTGGCCTGAAATACAGCGTTCAATTTGTCTAAGCGGTCTCGATACGACCTCCTAATCAGGTTTGGACAAAAATGAGTCCCCTAAATCCGTAAGCGAAATAGGGTAACAAGCCGACCAAACTCGTGGCAACAATACAAAGACACTGTTTAGGTCGCTTTTACCTGTTTCTTTTCCACAGACACACTGACACTCGTGTCACGTGGGCCAACATCACAGCTCGGCATCAAGGAAACGACACCATGGTCATGTGACGCACCCGGAAACCCGCTGTCCTTGGTCCTTGTCACGTGATCGCCAATGACCCTCTGACGCCATCTTCCGTCCGGTTTTACTAGTCAGAATGTACGTGTATATGTGTATATATAAAATTAAGATTAATTTTACTGATCCCAGGGGGAAATTCTGGTGTATATAGCAGCAAGAACATAGTGCACAGGCAAACATACATATACATATGCACATATATATACCCATGTGCTACTGTTCATATTGTATAATTTTTATAACAATCTCACCTGCCCTCTGTGTATGGAGTCTTCTCACGTTATGTGATTTTCCACTAGGTATTCCAAAGACACAGTCAGACTAAATGGCATCCCTAAATTTGTTAGTGTGAGTGCATATACAGTATGCCAATGAGGAAGTAATGGCAACTGCTCTAAGACAAGGGAAACCTTAATAGCTTTAAGCTAGAAGCAAATAGACTGAGTGACTGACAAAACGTACAGGACATTCTGAATGTAACACCAAAATTAGCAATCACGGTATCAGAAGATTATTTGAATAAGTGCTTCAATTTCATATTCCATTCATCTAACCTCTTACCCAATAGAGGGTCACGGTGTCAATTGTGTCAGTAATTCAAAGAAGAAATACACAAAATACAAAAAAATAATGAATTTTAATTTATAAGTCCATGCCAAAAAAATACACTCACCTCATGTAGGTGGTCCCTGGACTCTACAGCTGGAGCAGTTAGCGGGAAGGTCGATAGCAAGAAGCACTATTTATGTTAACAAAGTTAGCGGCCTGTCCTCAAGCACAATGTGTCACATTCCCGAATATCAGCTTGGAAATAGGTGGCGACGGGGGGAGTGTAGCATGCTGGGAATATAATAAGCATAATAATAGTTCGGTATTTAAGTATTCACACCAAACCAGTTAAGCTGTTTGTTCATTTACACCTTCAGCTGTCTAAAACATTTCTAAACAAGTGTAGCCATCCGCTTGCGGTGCCTTGTGAAAGAATTCACCCCCTGTAGAAATACCAGGTTTTTGTGATGTAAAAAAATTACACCACATTAAATCACTTGAAGACTTTTCCCACCTTTAATGTGACCTATAACCTGTACAATTCAATTGAAAAACAAACAAATCTGTTGGGGGGGGGGGGGAAATAAAATATAAAAAACATACAATAAGCTGGTTGCATAAGTATTCACCCCCTTAAACTAATCCTTTGTTGAAGCACCTTTTCAATTAATTACAGCATTCAGTCTTCTTGGGTAGGAGTCTATCAGCATACCACATCTTGACTGGGCAATATTTGCCCACTCTTCCTTGCAAAGCTCTCCAAATCTGTCAGATTGTGAGGGATCTCCTGTGCACAGCCCTCTTCAGGTCACCCCACACATTTTCAATTGGATTCAGGTCTGGGCTCTGGCTGGGCCATTCCAAAGCTTTCATTTCCTTCTGGTGAAGCTATTCATTTGTTGATTTGGATATGTGCTTGGGGTCATTGTTGTGCCGGAAATTGAAATCCCTCTTCACCTTCAAGCTTCCTCTCCAGCTTTCAAGCAGACACCTGAAGGTTGTGGGGCAAAACTGACTGGCATTTGGAGCTGTTCATAATTCCCTCCACATTAACTAAAGCCCCAGCTCCAGCTGAAGAAAAACATCCCCAAAGCTTAATGCATCACCGTAGGTACAGCATTTTTGTATATGTACCCTATTTTTATGATTTCCTGTCATATATTACAATCTAGGATAATGGACAGAGAGAAAGTGGTTTCAGATAGTTGAGGAGTGCTTGAGTATAGAGTGTGTCGGTATGCACTCAGTATCAGTGCTGCACAAGGGCCGTTTTAGACACGCCTGGGAACACGTGACCAGGCTTGATGCTGGCAGACAGGGCAAACCCACAGCTGATGCATACAGAGCAGGCCGCATGACGAGAAAGTTCTGTCTTTCAGAACATTTCACAGACTTCAAGTAGACTGACAACCTCGGTTTCTGACGTGTTGTTCATGGCTTTGAGTTGTGTGCATGACCCACAGCAATGGCTGTTAGTGTTGTAGTCAGTGTCAAGCATAGTGAAAGCTTTCACCAGGACATTGCGACCATGGAAAAAAGTATCCGGGTAACTGGAACCCATCAATGGTGGCCGGCGTTTTTTGGACACCGATGAGAGAAACGGCAGATGCGGCGTATAGATAAGCTTTTCAGTGCAGTTGTGCTAAAGCAATGTGGCAGCATAGTTATGCAATCAAACATACGAAAGCCAATAAGTGTTAATGTTTCTCCAAATTGCTACGTGATATAAACATGAAATTATTTTTGTGTTCGGCTTGAAGTTAATCTCCAATTTTGTTAGGAAGCAAATGTTTAGAAGAAAATTTGTCGTCCAGTGCAATTGCTAGTGCAGGCCTCAACGTGGAAGTACAGGTTCATAAGGCGCCGCCGCATGTCAAAAACCAGCCAAAGGCCGCAGGGCATTGCTATGCTTTTACTTCCCTTCAGTCCCAGTAGGGGAGCACGTAGAGAATTCATTTGGAGCCAGTTAATGTCTAGATACATATCAGCCCTTTCAAAAGGCACAAGTAGACAATTAGGGACGCTAAAATAAGAAGGAAAACTTCAACAAAGGACAAGAAAATAAAACCATCAAACAAAAGTAAAGCCCAACAGATAAGAGCGAGCTTCTTCAGGGTGCCCCTCAAAACAGGAACGAGACTCAGAATTTAACATCACGGCTCTGGAAGAACATGGAGAGGTTTATTACGGCGACTAAGCCAGTCACCACCTCTTCACTTTGGAGTCTTCCTTCACCTTCCACAACATCAGCTCCATGCAGGCTGTGGCATCTTCTACAGAGTCGTGGCCACCAACTGCAAGAGAAGCTGCTCAGGAAAACAGGAACTGCAGTCTCTTAAGCAGCATTCTGCACGGACCGCTGGCATAAAGCGCACCTAACCCTAACCCTGATGGTAAAGGGGTCAGGAAGAAAGGTGTCATTTAGGTGTGCGTTTCGATCTTGAGTGCTTTATTTACACGCCGACCAGCTAACAACCTAAAATTACACCGGATTTAATTTGTACTGTGGCTCAGGACTGTATCCAGGTTAGTTAGTACAAGCATGCTGATAATACCTGCATTACTAATATTTGATGTAAGATTATAAAACCGCATCATGAGGCTAGTCACATAGCTCACAGGATGTGGAATGAGCATTACTGCATGTGCTGACATGAATTCTTGACGATGGCTTAAGCAATACTTGTATCAGCATCAAGAACAAATGAATATACACTGGAGTGTTTTAATAAGCATGACTAAAACTAATACATTTAGTTATTATTAAAAACATTTAATAAAAGTTAATATTCACAGCCTGAGGATGGTTTTGTGATGCTTAATAACAATAACAAAAAGTGTTATTGTGAGCCTACCACTCTCCTGAATGATTCGCCGGAGATGGTCTGCAACCAAGCTGCAGAGCTGCCTCTTGTGGGGATGCCCCAGGCGATGAGGGAAAACCACAGCCGTGTCCACTGCAGTGTGATGGATAAGCTGAAAGCACAGCCCAGTGGCAGAGTCTCAACAGCAGTCAGAAGTGAAGTCTACGACACGCATATGAAGTGGCGACAGGCCGAAGTGGTAACTCCAAGCATCCACGACCTGAGCTGGCAAATGAAAGCACTTCTGCAATCTATACTCAGCACTCACCTTGAGTGCACAGAGATCATTCTCCAAGCTGTGGCCGATTAGGATGGTGTCAGCACTGATAAAGCTGAGCAGCACCCTTTGGACATCCCGAAGGGAGGAGCTAACACCGGACACGTCCTCCTCGCTTATTCCAGAAAACCTGTGGACACTTTGCTGAACAGGTCTGCATTAAACCAGTCACTGTATGATTATGACTGGAAGCTTCAGAATGAATCGTACCTGGTGTTATAGTCAATGACCTCATCGTCAGGTTTAACAAAGACGTCATAGATGACCTGCAGCTTTGAGTTGACCACAGTTACCCTGACCAGTTCCAGACCTTGGGTGGTGTAGCACTGTTGAAGGCCAGACAATGCCAGTTAGGCAGAGTGTGGAGCATGAATAAGCACAAACACACAAAAATGCAGTGAGTCACTTTCAAGTTCGTTGTGAGCAGCTGTGCTCCTGGAAAAATAAAATCAACCAGATATACAGGCCTTTGGTCTAACCAACATCTACACTGCATAGCAAATTGTTAGTCTGAACTACAAAGTTGTAAAATCCCAGAGAAAATCACAGTTCAGTGCAAAAACACCCAGGGTCCCCTGATGTAGCGACGCTCACCACATCACAGTTCAGTGCAAAAATGCCCGGGCTCCCGATCTCTGCAGGGGGTCTGGGAGAGCTGCTCACGTAGCCGTCCATGCTGACCGCATCATGCACATGCAGCTGCCGTGGCACAGGGGAATGTCAAGAAATTAACAGCACAGAGTGAGCCTTAAGGCAATTCCTCACGGAGAGCTGTACTACCTTGAATACCTGGCAGCCGGGGGTCCCGATGGCTCCCTCACAGCAGCTGTAGCACGTTTCTACACCACCAGGCACTGGAACACAGGTGTGTACATTTTGCAATGACTGCTGCATTGGGAACACAAATTCTCAGATACTACATGAAACAGTCCTGGCATATTTTGGCCCCAAGCCACCAAATCTGGTATGCCTTGACTACTGTCCAGTTCTGTCAACAGCAGGCAGGGCGCCGCATCAGGCCCACTATGCACTTCCACATGCTGACTCCTCCCTGCCTGTGGGAACCCAAATGAGTGACCTGCACCCCACGGAGCTACAAGTGGAATGACTTGCCTTTGTTTTCCACCACTTTTCCAGAGTGATAGTTGCACTCCTCTTTCCTGGTGTGGGTCCCACTTGGGCTAACTGAGTATGTAGCTCCGCATCGACAGCAGATCCTCTTCAGAGCTGTTTCAATGGCAACGTCCGTTAAATTGAAAATGCACTTTCAAGAGTTAAACAGCTTTGATATCCAAGGGTACCTTACAGTAGCCAACATTAAGTGCCAATCAATCCATGCCTGCATCCACCCATCCGGACTTACGGTCAGTGCTCCCTTTTCTAACAGTCCCCTGCTGTGTGGCTTTTCCAGGGATCTCTGGATGGGCGAGGGGATAATTATTCTCCTTCAGTTGCATTTCAGACAGGACGTGCTCTTTCAGCTGTGCGTACAATGTGGCCACTCCTGGGTCTGGGGAAGAAAAAAAAAAAAAGTGTAATATGAAGCTAATCCAAAGGCTGCATGGATCATTATTGCAGGTTTGGATGGGAGTTTGGTTTCACACTTTGGCTCTTACCATTAGCCTGCAGAACTGCAGGACTGAAAGACACATGTCCTCTTGATCCAGGAATATTGGATTCAGTCCTTGCTGAAATGAGCATGTAATGATGTCGGATTTTGGCTGCACACACTTTGTTTATAGGGACTAATAACATTCAATTTACTGACTAGATTAAAAAATGCAACTATGCAAATGAGCTGATGTGCTTTTCTGAGTCATGGACACAGACAGACACAAGAGGGTGACATTGGGGGGGGGTTTCACTCCCACAATAAAGTTCCCACCCCGTCCCACTTCCATCCCAATCCCAGAAGAATTAATCCCGGCCCCTCTCGATCTCTGGGGAGGGGAGGCGGGTCAGTTTAAGATTGCAAACCTAGCTAAAAATCAACCAGGCTATGGTTTGGAACCAAGTCCAATATCACAATAAGACCACAAACGACTACAACCACGCAGCAACACTCCCTGCAGCTGGACCCACACTTTCCGCGTGCGCACTGCAACCCGACACACCGGCGGCTTTCCGTCACTGTACAGCCCTAACCTGACACACCGGTGGCTTTCCGTCACTGTACAGCCCTAACCTGACACACCGGCGGCTTTCCGTCACTGTACAGCCCTAACCCAACACACAAATGCACTTTTCTGTTGCTGCACAGCTTTCCACCTTATGCACAGCGCACACAGCACAGCTGTCACTATGCACTCACAGATCAAAAAATGGGCTATTTCCATTGACTCTGTGCAGGCTTGGCTGTCCTTGTGTTAGATCTTTTTTCATAGTCTTCGCATCGCAAACACTAACTTCACCATTGAACCAATTCTTCCACAAGCTGGTTGTTTCCTACCAAACGCCGAACTTTTCATGCGGGCGCTGTTACTTACGCCAGCATCCGCTGCGTATCCCATCCCAATGACCCACAGGTTTCCCAAAAAATTCTGCCTCTAGCACGCAGGCACACGCACGCTGGCACACGCACGCAGGCACCTTTGGCAGAGGGAGTATTCTGGTTCTTCAGTCTCTTCAGTACATTTACAGCTATACTCAAATACTTCAGCTTGTTGACACTTCTGTCGTAAATGGACTTTTCCTCTGCCAGCGCCTAAACCAAGGCATCAAACAATGCAATCAGCGTACATCATTAGGCCGGAAATTCCCTCAAGCAGTTACAGGAGGAGGTCATGCTTTGATGACCAAAGAAACATGACCCAGACCTTTTCAAAGGCATCTTGAACCGTGAAGGATGTCCTCAGGAACTCCTCAACGAATAAGTTGACGTAACGCTGTCGGACATCATGTGGGACTTTGGTACTGGCCTCTGGGCGGGTCTTTGACTTGCGCTTGACTGTAATTGGCTGTGAGACCATAAGCATAGATAACCATACAACCCTAACTAACATACGGCAGGTACGGGCAGTAACTTATGCATAACAGGAAGGCCGACCTTGGCAGGAGTGAGGGTGGTGTGCAGAGGCACAGGTACAGTGGGCGGAGTGGCTGGGGTAGCGGGTGGTGTTGGAACTGGAGTCAGGGGTAGAGCAATAGTCCCATCCGGAATGATAAGGTGCACATTTCCCCACTGTAGGGCAGCTCCAACTGGCAGGATATTCAGACAGGCTGGTAAGGCAAAGGTTGGGAGCACAGGGTTTGGTTTCACTCAAGCGACATTAGGGAAAAAAGCCTCCCGAATTCCACTATGCCAGGCTGCTTACATAGATCATCATTATACCATCCAGCAAAGTACGACTGCAAATCACCACAGACTGCGGTGTCAAAAGCAAGCGGCCGGAAAGAGCAGAATACCAAATACAGTGCCCCCACCCCCGTGCTATGCGGCTCCAAGGGAGGCTAGCATTCAAGGTTTCATCCTGTATATTCTGCCATAGGGCTAAAACTCTGAAACTTACTGGGCTGAAGAGGAATTGGCAAAGGCGCAGAAGGCAGGTTTTCCTGTTTCTTCTGTCCCCTGGCGGCTGCCACGTAGGCCTGCCCCCCTTTGACCGCGGCTGTCAGCACTGCGGCTTTCTGCTGCAGTTGCTCCAGTTTGGGAGGGTTGGCCTGCAGGAGGCCTGTCCTTTGCAACGGAACCAACACCTGCTGCCTGGTTTTAGTTACCTGTAGCGCAAACCCACAGAATCCAGGCTGACGTTTCATTGTAGTTTGCAAATACAGATTGGCCCAAATATAAGACAACCCCCCCCCCCCACATTCTGGCAACAAATTTTAATTAAAAAAAAAAAAAGTCTTTCGCAATACCGAATCTTACCTTTATAAGGAAAAAAATAATTTAATTTGATAAGAACATATAGTAAGGCGACCAGCAAAATCGGATTACAATAAGTATTAAACAGCAAACATTCCAAAAAACAAAAGTATTATTTTGGGGGGGGGGGGATAGATAATGAATTCCACAACTCCACACAGAATGTTTTCAATACAGCAGTCCCACATGAAGAGGGTAAAAAAAACATACCACGGGGAAAGGCTGAACCATATTAATAAATGATATGACAGCTCTCTTAAAATATATGTTTATTAACAGCCACTAATCTGTTTAATACTAGCAGCTGCGCGGCCAGGGAAGGCAACAATTTACAGGCACTCAGGGACAGATGCTAAACACACGCACTGCCAGGGCTGGCAGCTCCCACGCAGAGGGATACCACCCGCCACTTAAAACACAGGATCATCCCGTACAGGAAGAAGCGCTGCATCCCATGTTATACAGGGCGATCCTGTAACATAAGGGTCAGGGGGCAGCTCTACTCACGCTTTCTGACTCGAACAGTCACGCAAGAAATCTTACGGCAGATCTATATTACGGGAAGTCAAAGCACTCGTTACAAAATATCGTATTTGGCGCCATCTCTTACCTTTTTGTCTAGACCCTGAATACAAGATGACACCACTTTTGCAGACTCGTTTTGAGGGGAAAAAAAAGGGAAAGTCTTGTATTTGGGTCAACGGGGTAATATGCAACAGACAGTCGCATCCAGCCCACTGCCCCCATTCAGCAAGTACTTGCTCTAAAATACTTTATCACACTGGGAATTCATTAGAAACAAAGCTGGCTGTAGAAACACAGCACCATGGCAATTAAATCACAAACTGAAAATAGAACTTCAGTCTACAACCTTACTTGAATGCAAATGCTGTCCAGTTTTTGAGATTAGTTAGCAATGTAACATGAAAATCAAAAGATTCCGCCACAAAATTATCAGGTAATGTATTCAGATCTAAAGGGAAAACCAGTGATCGGTGATTTGTACATTATTCACTGGCCAACATCTTGAGATGGTTCACACACAGTTAACATACTGCACCTCATGCTTGGACACATGTGCAACCCTTTTCTTTGAGCCTGCTGCAGTGATGGGTTTCTTCACCTCTGACCGGTCTAGATCAATAACTTCAACCTGCAAGAAAGAAGGAGTGTCTCACCATATGACAGGGCTTGACATAGCTGGAGGATGTTCCAGGACTTACAGGAATATTGCTGGGAACTGGGTCCGCTGGTTCTGTCTGGTTGGCTTCCATGAATATCCTGTAACATTCTTCCATCGGGTCGCTGTCTGAAAATTCCATGTCCAAATATTCCTCCTCAGAGCTCAAGTCTGCTTTGTTAGTTTGATCAATTTCATGCATTCTGGCTTCTTCTAACACTGAAGCAGATTGATCTGATGCACAGGTAATTGCCTTTGAGGTACTTATGCGAGGTCCTGGAACTGACTCGTATACAATATTAGGAGCAACTTCATGTTGCTCATGCTGATGGATAGGAACTGCTGACTGGGTACAGCTCTGGTCATCAGTTTTTCCGGCCAAATACAATTGTGTTGCCATTTTTTGAGCACATGGCACCACTGGTATATGCAGGACAGGTGAGATTTCATCAAGATGGGAACCCTGTTCAAAGCCTCGCTGCTCCTTGGGTTGTGTGAGAGGTGAGGGAGCAGAGGGATTACTTTCATTCAGAACAAGGGATGTAGCAGTTTTTGGTTGTAAACCATTCCCTTGTTCAAAAAGATTAGAAAGCCTACTTTGGGTCTCCATGGAGCTCAGTTGCGTTCCTGTCTGATCAGCTGGAAGAGCTCCATCATTTGCAGGAGTGAAAGTCATGCTGGAATCAGAAGCACAGAAACCTGAATTTCCCGGAACAGGCTGAAGTTCTGGCAAATGGGTCAGTTTTTTACTTTCACTTCTGAGATTTTCCAGACACTTCGATATGTCCTCAAACACATCTGCGATGGTGCCCTTTCCCGATGCGTCGGCGATGGCGGCAGGTGAAATGTCAGTACAGTGGTGTCCTTCTGATTTCACACAGGAAGTGTTACATGTGGAGATCTCTGCTTCAAAGACTGGAACATTACACAATTTAGGCAGGGAGGGTACAGATATGCTACATTCAGAACTTTCCTTCAATACTGCTGGAACTGCATTACGCAACTTTGGAGGTCTAGACCTCTTTCTGCTTTCCTCCAAAGGAGGGATATCAATTACAAGAACACCAGCATCGTCAGAGTCATCTTCTACAGGTCTGGCCCCCCTTTGGTCTTCACCGAGGCTCTCCCTCATCCTTTTAAGACTAGCTTTCTCTTCTTGACCGCAGTTTTGCACTATGCATTCTGCAGTGCTACTGGGTTTTGGGTCCGAAGAATAATTGGACAAGGGGTCGTATTCCAAATCTGTTCTGGGCCGGGAGCTATCCACCACATACTTGCCGGCAGGTGTGTGCACTGCAGCAGACACTGGTGTGCGAGCTGAACCGACATTCTTGGTGCTAGACTCTTTACCTTTGGAGCCATTGAGGGGATTCAAAGCTTTGCTTGAGCAGCTAGCAGCCATGTCCTCCTGAAGGGTCCTGTAGCGAGATAACCTCCGCCGTTCCTTCTCCACTTCACATTTGACAGTCTCAATCTCTCTGTTTATCCGTTCCAGTTCCGAAAAGCAGGGATCTTTCTCTGCACATTTATACAGTTTATGATGGGGTCCTTTCCTGAGAGAAGGGGGAACTTTTTCAGGCCCTGAAAACAACGGGATCAAATATTTTAGGCTTAATTGTGACTTTACAACAAAACCAAAAATCATCAGTTCTATAGCCTTTATGGTTATAAACATAAGAAGGAATGCTTTGTGAGGTTCCTGCATCAGGCATAACCAGGGAGGCAGTCTTAATTGCCTGCAGAGAGTGCAATTATGTTCTCAAGTCTTAAAAGCTCACAAATTTCAATTAAATGTTTTAAAAAATAGTTGCAACTTTCAGTCAGTTGGACAGTTATTGCAGAATTCACTTCCACATCACTAACCTGCTCCCTTGGGGCTCGGCGACGGGCGAAGCGGATCCTCTGCAGCATGTTTAAAGTGGCAAAAGGGCCGCTGGCAGCAGCCGCGTGCGTGCAGAGGGCAGGCGAATGCGGCGAAAAACCCCGCGCTGGGTAACATCACCTGGTTCCCTAAACACGAACCGTGATGCGGCGCACAGAACCAGCTTCGGTTCGTTTGAGTCGCTAAAACAAGATTTTATAGCGTCGTAACTTCCGGGGCGAGGAGCGCCTAACAAACGGGACGCCCATCTAACCGCGATCTCTGTGCCTGATATTCAGTTTATCCAATTGCTGCTCTGCTGCATTCATTATTATCATTATTATACTGATAATAATAATAATATCCAATAGTGCCGATTTAAGTGGTTAAGTTGATATTCTGCATTCGTACATAAAAGAAAAAGAAAAAAATTGCGAAAGTTACAATTTCATCTGTGTCTGTAAGGAAACCCAAGGGGAGACAGACTCAGGAGGAATAACTAAGTGATCATGGCTTCATCTATCCTAAGATAGAAAGACTTCGCAGAGTAACTTCGCCAACCTTCCTGTTGCAAATGAGCGAAACCTAACTAGTATGAGGGTCATGGGATACGGGGTGCTTCAGTGAGAAGCAGGTTCATCATTTTCAGGACAATGTGGTCTTGTTCTTTGATTCGGCTGCAGACTTGTTTGGTTTTCATGGGATTAACAACACTTGGGTGAGTGAAGCACATTATTATCTATGCATCCATCTATCTGTCGAAGCGTGAATCCTGGTTCGGGTGACACCCTGCATGGGTCGTCAGCTTACACTGTCATGCTGAATTTTGACAACTTGCTATCAATGTCATGTTCTGAATGTAAAGTCACCCCAGTGTTTGTGGTAAGCATTTGAACACTTGTATTTTTGACTCGACCACCAGCACAACTCGTATGGCTACTCAATACCTCATTGACATTTGATTAAATTAATTAATTGAGCTGGTGGTGAAACTCTATGAATATATGTAATGGCTGAGGTGCCCCTGAGGAGAAGTTTGGGAAGTGAAGTGGTGTTCTTCAAGCCATCCATCAAGATATCAGCAACTTTTCGGAGAACAGATAAAATTATAACGCCCTAAATTTGCATACGTTCTAAGATTAGATTGTGCTTTATTTCTGAGAAAATATACATTTACTGTCCTGGTAAATAGCTTTAAACATTTTTGCCTAAATCCTCCTGCAAAGTGCTGTGTGTGTATACGTAGTGCTGTTACCAGTGAAAAGTCACTGGATTTTGTGCATTGCTGTGTTTTTCAAACACGTTTTGTTCACTTTTATCGCGGTGCTTTTTATGTGGTGTTGAATAAATTATAAGGTGTATAAAGGTACCTTTGGTTACAATAGACAAGCTCAGTACGGTAACTTGTTTTGCTGCGGACTTAATTGTCTTACATTTTATTGTTTGATTTGTTTTGCTTAACTGACATCCTACAAGAAGTCATGAGTGAGACACTGTAGGACTTCAGTCATCGCATTGGGGAGGTTTTTATATAGTTTGGATAGATTTTACATGCATGAAATCTTCTCTGGTATCTTTGTGTTAGGGTTCCTGCTAATCCATTAACCGTTAATTAGATAAACTAGCTTTTTGATTAGTAGATTAGCGTTTCCGCAAGAAAACCGTTAGCGGACCGGTTAGCTTCCGCGAAATTTAGTTAGCTAACTATAAATCCGCAAGTCAAATGAATAAAGTTTGATGGTCACATCATCCGTAAACCCTAAAATCATACCTATTTTTTCCTGTCTAGGGTGAGCATGTACCGCTGCAGTCCGCGCCTTTCTGACATTACAGTCTTATCGCTGTTAGTGGCAGCATACATTATTGTATACATATTTCCATCAGTTTACTTAGACTACAAGTTTACAGTAAATAAACTTCATGATAATTGTTGACTGTAAAGTAAGGTTTCATTTAATTTGTTTATTTAATCATTTGGTGATTAAGCTTGGCACCCTTTCGGAAAGGTCGATGTCTAAGCTACACCATATTAAAATTTCCGCTTTCTAGGTACGTTTTTAAGGGTTTGAGCCGAAAACCAAACTGAAGATAGTCATATAACAAAAGTTAGCACCTATCATTAGCTTTTGCTACATTTTAGTTAGTTTTAGTTTAGTTAAAAGTTTACATACACTAAGAATACTATGCCTTTAAACAATTTAGGAAAGCCCAGATGGTGATGTCATGGCTTTGGAATCTTCTGATAGGTTAACCTACAACATTTGAGTTAATTGGAGATACACCTGTGGATGTATTTTAAGGCACACCTCAAACACATTGCTTCTCTACCTGACATCATGGGAAAATCAAAATAAATCAGGCAAGATATCAGGAAAAGAATTGTGGACCTCCATAAGACTGGTTCATCCTTGGGTACAATGTCCAGATGCCTGAAGGTGCCACGTTCATCTGTTCAAACAATTATAGGCAAGTATAAACACCATGGGAATGTCCAGCC
>JAAGVU020000045.1:17315485-17332854 GCA_011763525.2 Mormyrus iriodes
ATATACACATACAGTGCTGAGCATTGCACCACCGTGCCGCCCCGTGTGTATATATATACACATACAGTGCTGAGCACTGCACCACCGTACCGCCCCGTGTGTACATATATACACATACAGTGCTGAGCACTGCACCACCGTGCCGCCCCGTGTGTGTATATATATATATACACATACAGTGCTAACCACTGCACCATGTATATATATATATATATATATACACATACAGTGCTGACCACTGCACCACCGTGCCACCCCGGATAATACATGTAACCTTTAAACTAACAACTGAGATAAATTTCTCCTTTATAAACTATATCTTTTCAAAAACTCAGTCAGTTACATATTTATAGTAAATTTAATGCATAATATAATAATATCGGCCACGTACTCTTTGTAATTCTTTTTCTCCTTGCCAAAGTTGTTTTTCTTTTGCGTTGCTTTTCTTGCTGCAGGTTTGCTTTTGCTATTCCAGGATTGTGCAAGGAACGAACACTGTTCCTTTTCTCTTTGCTCGGAGTTTACAGGCCCAATGCAATTTCACTGTTGTGTGGTTCTCAGAGGCTGAGCGGCTACATAAGTCATATGCATGCAGTGCGATGGCTGCTGTGCTGCTGTTCAGAAGCAAGTATTGATGTCACCTCATGTGATTCCCCCCAGTGGCACGGCGCAGCGGTGTCCTTGCAGACGTCGATCGTTGGCACTCGCTGGAACTTGTTCGTAGAGGATAAGGTCACCTCTATGTGTATTTTTTACACTTACTATCGCAATGTGACAGACTACTGAAGACCAACATGAAAGTGCAAATAAAATGTGGCTACTGCGTGTTCATTTCTGTCTGACACCTTATTCCGTGATGATTTCCTTATGAATGTTTGTGTGAAGATGAATTATTACAGCAACATAATGCAGTGTGACACCACTTTCTTGTGACTGTGTGTGTGTCTGTGTGTGCGTGTGTCTGTGTGTGCGTGTGTGTCTGTGTGTGTGCGTGTGTGTGACTCTGTGTGTGTGTGTCTGTCACTGTATCATTACTCAGCATGCTGCCAAGTTTCATGTACCAGTTTTGAACATTCAAGATGAAAGACAACCTTGGAATATGTTCTGCCATTTCTAATCTCTTTGTTTATAAAAATGTGAAATCGATTACCTGCCTTGAGGCCCTGCAGGGTGTGCAGGATAGACGTGCCCCTCACTACAGCTTCTGGAAGGTGTTGGTGCTAAGTGCCATCAGAGCCCAACCTTTCATTTGAAGTGAAAGAGGAATTCAAGCCCGGTCTGACAGGGATCACCGGGGGCAGGGGTAGGGGTAGGGCTGGATTGAGGGGCAGGGACAGGGGTAGGGCTGGATTTAGGGGCAATGGTAGGGATAGGGCTGGATTTAGGGGCAGGGGTAGGGCTGGATTTAGGGGCAGGGGTAACACTGGACTAGTTTCTGAAGAATGGCTGAGGAGAGGTAAGGAGCATGCGCTGATTACAGCACGGTTCCGCACCCACCATACAACAAACCACCTCAGGGATGAGAACCTGAGTGCAGGTGGGTGATACCTCAGCAGCACACTATTCCAGATGGACCAGTGTGAGTTTTTTTTCCCGGTGGGTGGAGTGCCAATTCTGCTACCAACCCCCAAATTTCCCTGTAAGTTGGAGGACCTGCGTGCAGGGCTGGATGCAGAGTAACGTCATACCCAGGATGAAGCAATTGCAGGTTAAGGGCCTTGCTCAGGAGCCCAACGAAGTAGGATCACTCTTGGCATTGACGGGATTCGAACCAACAACCTTCCGATTGCTGGGCCAGCTCCCTTGGTGATTTTTTAAATAACTGACATTATGGATCATGGCAACCCCATACTGAAGTTATGTGAGAGATATATGAACCAGGGCTGTAGTTAAGTCTTTGTAATTATTTTATAATAATTACAGTAATACTTGTAATTAAGAGATGAAGCTGTGCAAACACATACTTTGGCGTATAAGATAATGCTGCTACAAAGCGCCACAAGCCGCCCCTCAGAGCTGCTGAAAACTGCTGCAGAATTATCCTGTAGAATTAATAACCATTTTCTAATTTTGAACAGCTAAGCTGATCTCATTTACTCACCAGTAGATATAGCAGTTTCAGCTGTAAATAGCTGGCTGATAGCGATAGTGGCAGTCCTGGGAGCTGTTTGGGAGCGCAGCACGCAGCTAAGCTGAAATCTACACCCATTAATACAGCTTTACACCAAAACAGTTAAACCAGACGGGTTCTTCCCAGGGATGGAGAAAGGGGATCTTGCAGGTGTATAGTATCATAATTTCTTAAAGCTCTATGACTGTTACTGTCAGCTGCGCGGGTTTGCTAGGGCATGTCCAAACTGCACACCAACTTTATTTAACTTTATTTACTACAAGCTGCAAACCGTCCCCATACATTTAACATAACATGTGGCATAGTTAATCAAGGCCCCACACCTAGAATCCTGGGTTAAAATGCAGAATTAAGTAAAAGAGTGCTTTAACAAAACGTACTATCTGTCTAATTATACCTTACATTGAAAGTGACATGTGAAGTCGGTCGTTTGGTCGTGGGTAGCTAAGAACCACCTCATCACATCCCTAATAAAGCTATACTGACACTCCAAGGGGACGGTAGCCACGGCAGCCTAAGTCAATCCACATTATTTAGAACAAATATCAGATCGACATACTGGACCACAAATACGGGGCGGGGAATAAAATAAACAAATATAAATGAAATGAAAATAGAATAGAATTTAAAATAACATAGATGCAATACATAACAACAACAGTAACGCGGTGCAACGAAACTATACCTTGTCTTGTAATATTAGTATTAGTAAGCCTTCAGAGTTACAGGGCATCCCGCCTGTCCTCCGGAGCCGCGGCCGGCAGCGCAGGGCTGGGACGGGAACCTCGTCGCCCGCATCCACAGCCGAAGTCGCTAGATGAAACAGACACTGCGCGGCAAAAATGCAGAAATGTGGCTGATTATGCAAAAGACAGCAGGACTTGCAGTGCTGCTGCGGAGTATTTGCCCGTTAATAAAGCTGTAGGGACTTTTCCGTTAGACTGGATGTGCGGCGGGGGAGCGCGCTCCGCTCCGCGGAGGAACGGGGCCGTCACGTGACCGCGCCGCCGCAGCCCCACGCTCCGGCTCGGTGCAGACGGGCAGCATCTCCGCGCTCGCCGCCGTACCGCCATGCCATGGATGCTCTTTGGCAGTACCAGTTCAGAATCATCCTGCTCGGCGATTCTACGGTGGGAAAATCGTCGCTGTTAAAGCGGTTTACGGACGGCGTGTACGGCGACGCGGCGGACCCCACGGTCGGCGTGGATTTCTACGCCCGCGCGCTGGACGTCGAACCGGGCGTGAAGATCAAGCTTCAGCTGTGGGACACGGCGGGACAGGAGCGCTTCAGGTGGGGCTGCTCGGACGCGCTCGGCCGCTGTATGCGCATAAAGGCGTCACGCTGATAATACGGATGTTAATAATGCGGGGCATGCAGGGGCGTGGTGAATTTCCCCAAGAGAAAACGAATAAAGGCATTGCATTGAATTGTTATAAAAAGACCCGATTCAGTTTAGCATTCAGCCTTAGTCTGCCATTAATACTTCAAAAACCGCGACAGATCATATATCCCGTCGATATGAATGCATCCTTCAAATCAATGCACCATTTCGCGTTACATAAACAACCGTCGCGTCATTCATGAAAAATGAGCGATAAACGGAAACTTCTGAATGAAAATGAAGACGCATTTCCCTTAAATATATCTATGGGATGATAAGGACGCACAGCCCCCGGTCTCGGTCCGCTTGTGACACACAGGCGCCGCATTATCTGTTACTTTGTTACCCGCAGCAGAACGCGGGGTCGCCGCCGCCGGAAACTGATGGAAGGTTACCCATGAGTATTCCCCTTTTAATGTCACCTCTGCCTCTAGGATGGCTTCCGTGCATGAATAAGCTATGACACACTATCAAACACTCCGACATCTGTTAATCAAAATGCACCAAAATCTGATTTTTAAGCGGTTACACTAACAGCGGCCCGTTTGCCCCGGCGCTGCTGCAGTAGCTGTCTATGGCTTCCTCCCGATCGCAAATAGCGCAGCCACTTTCCGTTTGCCTTAGTGCGGTAGGCATCAGCATGGTGCCTGTTATGCTGCAAATACTGTATAAATACTGTATGCCTACTACGGACCGCCAACCAAGGCCACACTGTTACACAAACGCAGCTCTGGAAGTACCGAGGCTGCTGTCATTGCTGTGACGCCGTTCTGACGATGAAAGCTGTATTAGTGGATTGTGCCCTGCTGGCTTTCATTCTGTCAGCAGGTGGCAGAATGGTTAAGGAGCGGAATGTGAAGCTGCCAGATACACACTTCTAGGGTACTACTGTTTTGGCCAGTTGTCTGAATTCATTAGCAAATATATACAGTAAATGCAATTTATGAAAAGTGTAAAAAAAAAATTAAGATGTAAACTGCAGGGTGCTCTGGGTACAAGTGCCCTTTAGGCAAAAGATCCATTTTTTCAGTTATGCTAGCTGGCTCTGTGATGAAGAGTTTTTTTACCAGTTGTGCAAGAGGCCAGACTTGAAATAGGAGCACATGCGCCGCGGTAGCCTAAAGGAAGTGATTTTTTTTTCATTTATGTGCTGTAGGTTTTAATAATGCCTGTATTCTGCTTCATGTCTCAGATCAATCACCACATCATACTACCGCAACTCAGTAGGTGGCCTTCTGGTCTTTGACCTGACCAATCGGAAGACCTTTGACCACGTCCGGGAGTGGCACCGGGAGGTCACTGAACATGTGCTGCCCTATCACATGGTGTATATTCTGATTGGCCACAAGAGCGACCTGGAGCAGGATCGCAAAGTGTCCCGTGAGGAGGCAGAAGGGCTGGCGGCTGACCTCGGAATACGCTACGTGGAAACATCAGCCAAGCGCAACACCAACGTGGAGCGCGCCTTCCAGCTGCTCACACGTGACATCTATGAGTTGATGAAGATGGGCGAGATCGACGCACGTGACGGCTGGGAGGGTGTGAAGGCCGGCCTCAGCAACAAGGTGCTTTATCCGGCTGAGGAGGAGGCTGAGAGGGAGCGGAGCTGTCGCTGCTGATCGGTCCCCTGCCCTTACATAATGCAGAAACGCACACGGGCTCATGCACACACACGCATACACACCAGTACTCAACTACCTGTCCTGCTGTGGAACTCATCTGCCCTTCTCTCCTGTCCGCCTCAAACGGGCTTACGTCTGATTTGTTATGTGACATCATCCTCCCAGGCCCCGGGCCCCTGGGCCCATGTGCACACAGGAGGGCCCTGCCAGCAAGGAAACCTTCGGCTTGGCTGAACTAAGCAACCTTCTCACATATCTCTCCAGGAGTAAAGCCGAGCTCAATGTTTGTTTCTCATCGATTGGGAGTCTACATCGGCCCATCTACATCTATGACATCATGCCTGTTTGCCCCGCATAGGGACATTTTTACAGTTCCAGGTTATTCTGTCCTGTTCCCTTCCCAGGACTCTCACTGCGGGGGGTGTCATTGTGCGTATTTCATCATTTGTGAATGATAAATAGAAGTAACATCTGTCTCCATGACAAAATATGTGATGGCGGAACATTGACTCCTGTACATCTAATGGTAATGTGATGAATGGATTATGTCAAGTGGCAGTTTAAGTGGGCTTTTTGCTCCCTCTTGTGGTAGAAAGCTATTACTGCTAGTTTGACCTACATAAAAACGACTTAATCCATATATCCATATATCCATATATGACCACAGTCATACAGATGATAAATTTTGTATAATAAAGAATGATTCAATGTTTTAAAATTACTGGTAAATCAATAAGTGTACTTAATGACATCATCATCACTCAAACAACGTGGCATCAGGTGAGAATGTTTATCATTACAGGTATTAGTATTATTATTGAGAGCCACTTCTCTGGGAGACTCGGTGCTTGATCCATGGCAAAACCTTTAATGTCAGATAAGAAATGAAACAATGTTCTTTATCGGAATAAATAGACGGTTCTTATTAACTGGTATAAAGGAGATCCACTATCGGCACCGGCGCTGCACCTGTGGCACGTGACTACCCTGCAAATCATTTCACTACGATCCAGAGTTTAGGGCGTCATGTGATTAATGTGAAAAATTCAGTCAGTGTGATGTCACTTTGCAAGAGGTGTGACTTGTTTTGTGCATTGATTTCTGTACTTTGTACTGTACTTTGAGATGTGGTTGCCAAAATAAACATTATTTATGTTAGCCTGCAGTTATCCTGTTTGATAGGTGCATGGATAGGGGATGTTTCATGTGTGCACGATGACGACAATGTGCATCTCAGCTCCACACCTCTGCAGCTCTGCATTCAATTCTATAGGAAGCGGTTTTATTAAGAGCAGTCACCCCTTCATATTCGCAAGGGTTAGGGGCAGAAGTTCCCCTAGAATGTGAAAATTCGCGAATAATACTTGCCCTCCAGCCTCAACCCATAATAGTCTACTAGCCTGAATGATAACATAAAAACTATTACCAATTTCTGAACAAACAGTACAGTGCTGTACACTTCGCATGTCAGATTACTGTGATTTCCTATCTAAACCTTTTATATAACACACAAACCATCGAAATTATGCCCTGAATGTACAAAGTTTCTACTGTACACACGTTTCGGACCCATTACTAAAAATGCAAAATTAACGGCACTGAAACGTTTAAAAGTTATTGCGAGAAACGTTTACAAAGACAGTTAACGGCAACACGTGAGTGAAGTTGGTTGCCGAGACAAAACAGATTCGTGGCATAGACCTACCGAAGCCAAGATGTGTCAATCCCAGCTGTTTTTTTTTTTTTTTTTTTACAAAAAATAACCTTTAATGCACTTACAATGTAAAATATTAAATAACATTAACATTTATAAATTATGCAATGTTATGTGATCCAAATCAATTTCAATATTGTTTTTGGATTACGCATCGTTTACGAGCTTCTGCGATCTTTCGGCAAGTTCCAAAAATATTCCGATTTAATTGTTCACGACCAATTCCATTAACCGATCAATAATCAGAAGCACGAATGTTAAATTTGCGAATCTGGAGAGGCGACTGCCATTGTTTTGTCAGGTTTATGAATTTGACCTTAGGCACAACACGTAGGCTTAGTGTGTGCTGGTCCCTGAGGACTGGGTTGAGAAACATCCTCTTCTCTTCAAAACAACATCACTGTAACTTCAAGGACACGGATTTGATCGGGTTGGAGGCAAAAAGATTACACACACATACTGAGAGTACGGCGGATAAAACAAAGGCCACCTACTTTAGCAAATAAATAGCTCCATAGGAATGACAGTACTGGAGGAACGCACATCCACCAGAACCGAGGTGACCAGTGGGGGTAAGTAAGCCGCTCCTCCAACGCAGGGCTGCCAGCTCTGGCGCGTCTGGCGTGACTCTCACGCTTTCGGGTTCACGCAGGAAATCTTACGGCAAATTTACACTATTCCATTATAAACCTAAAATTAGCCACATCAAAAGCGCTGGGGGAGTTTGCAAACCCTACAGACTATTTCCAATATAATAAGAGTGTCACATACATGTAAATGCGTGTGCATGTGAGCGCAGACTTATCTCGGACTGAAAATCTCACGCCAGCCAGCTGACCGAAGTTGGCAGCCCTGTCTACATAGGGGACAGGTGGGAGATATCCCACGCAATATTCAAAAGAGTGGTGTTTGTCCCACCTAATATTTTCCACGATTTTGCTTTTAAAAACATAAATAAACTTGCTGGTAGAATTCGGTTCCCACCTAACTTAATGAGCAAGGGGAAAAAAGCTTTTATCCGACGGTCTCAGTTGAGCAAAGGTACCGGCAATACTCAATCAGACGGGAAGCCTGTACAATGTAGTATACATGGATAATGGACAATGCAGTATACATGGATAATGGACAATGCAGTATACATGGATAAACACACGAGGCCACGCGGCGTGATGCCAGAGGACGGATTTGACTCAGTCACTTAATGCATCAGTCCCTGTCCTCAGCGGAGCTTGCGGGCCAAAATCCTGAGCTTATTAGCTTATTAGACTAGGGGGATCAGAAGAGAAAATAATGACACAATTTTCTTTAATTTGACAAGACGGGGGCTTTCTGTCATTTTTTAACCAATGCTGAAGAATTTCCTCTGCATCTTGACCCGGAGATAAACGAAAATCAGTGTTTTGCTCACTATAACCTGTGACAGTGGTGATACTCAGAGCTCTCCTTTAGTCATGTTAAATAGGAGGCTGTGCGATCACAAGTCACGACTAGCAGAAGGCTAAACAACCGGAGTGAGGGATGGCTAACTGTAGCTAGCACAACCCAACTATCTTACAATGCAAACTATACCCATATTTCTCAAATGCAATACTGTATAAATAATTCTAATTAATTTTCACATACTATTGACATCCAGTTTGACGCTGACGCTCTGCTAACTTCAGCACTCCAGTATGTTACCTGCTGTCGCGAAGTTTGGAAGAAACCAACACAACAGGGAAGGGGGTGTGACTTTTAGAGGTATGATCTATATGACATAATTAGAAGAATAAGTTTGACTCATTGTATGAAATGATCATATATACATATCATGAAAAGTAATAAAATAAAATAAATATATATAAAGACTCAGATATCAAAAATCTGAGAGGACACGTACCTTCCCAGCTTCAATGGGCATGACGCCATTGCCTGCCCCCCCCAATATTGAAAACACAGTGACGCCCTTGGCTACAAGTAAATGCTGCGGGTTAAAAGATGTTGCTGGTAATTATGCAGATTTATCCATTAACCTAAAAGGACGTAAATGAACGGATGGATAGATAGATAGATAGATAGATACATACATATTCATATCGTGAATATGATTTAATTACATTAAATATTTATGTACTTATAATGTCGACTAGAATGAGAATGCCTATACTCATCAATCCACAAGATAAAGGGGTTTTATTATAAATGGCAAATAAATTTCAGTGAAACATAAGGCGGCCTGAAATATATCCTTACGTTTAAGTAAGTGTTCTTACGAATTAGTAGTACATTTATATATAAAAACAGAAACGATGTGTTTATAAAGTGTGGATCCCTTTTTAAGCTAGCAAAATGTCTCACAGAATTGGCTGTGTCCGCGCCGTACATTTGGACCAATGGTAGTCGTATACGTCAGGCATTTCTATCCCACAATGCTCTACTTCACGCTTATACGTTGTTTGAAATAATTTCTTTCGCATTAAAATCCAAAGACCCTGTCAATATTAAATGTAGTCCAACTTGAGTAGTAATACTATTGCAATAATGTTAAAATTAGTGTGGTGACGTTAATGTAGAAAACCACACCGTGAATGCGCACGTCGGGTCGCACATAGCCGTCCTCCTTCCGCGCGCTGATATGTTAAAAAGGGCTTCTGCCGTGCCTGGCACGCGGGAGGAGTGGGTGATCGCTCCTTCCTCGCGGAATCGCTATCAAGAGATTTCGGAAGCGCAATTTTTGTAGTTCGGAGCTGCTGATGATCTTCCGTCTCGGCGCTCCAGCTTCGTGGTATAAGGAAAGATCTGTTTGTTAATGTCTGGAGGCGCTAGTAGCTCTTGTAATAGTACTTTTTGTGGTGTGTTTAACTTATTTAATAGAACGTTGTTTTCACATCTAATGATGGATTTTATGTAGGTCTTGTCGTTATTGGCCGTCCGTGATAGTTGCCTTTCAATATCTTATAAACCATAATTTTCAAAGGCAATTCCCCTTTTTAAACATCTAGAAAACCGAACTGACAGCTTTGAAAATTCCATCCATACTAGGAACATTCTCACTTAAGAAGTTAATGATGGTAAGAATAAGGTGCATGTATATTTGTGTGGTTTTGTACATGAATAGAATTTATATTGTTGTAATCTGAGTAGCAGCTGAGATATCGCACTCCGGGATATTGCACGATGAGGCCCGGGTTACTGTTAATGTAATAGGAGATACATGTACAAGACTGCAAATAGAAACACAGATATAAATATGAACATAGATGAAAATATGTAAACACAGATATGAATATGAAAGTTGCCCGGTGAAGAGTTCTGTAGACACGACTGTAAGTGCCGTGGTGCTGGTGATTACACGGTTCATAAAGACAGACTGTCATTGTTGGCAGTGTTCAGTTCTCGTCTGGCTCTGACGTAAGAGCTAGATCCTTTTTGAGTCTCGTGATGTGATAGACCTGAAACGCCTACCAGAAGGTAGTGGGTCAAACAGATGATGCTCAGGGTAGGATGGCAGTGAGGGCTGCATAAGTCTCCCAAAGAGGGCAGTGTGCAGTAGATGATCTTCTGGGCTGTGTGGGTGACTATCTGAAGTGCTCCCCCGTCCGCTGCGGTCGGTTTGTGGGTCTCGCTGTGTGCGGTGCGGCCGCCGCCCCCGTCCTCACAGCCCGTCTGGTACGGCGACATTTCGGATGAACGTCGCGGCCTTAAAGGCGCCGTCTGCGGGCGATGCAAGCTGAAGGAGCGAGCTCCGTTTATTAAACCTGTCTGCTGTCGGCCTGCACGCCCCAGCTGACGAACTGGACCTTAAAATATACAGAAATGTGAAATAACTGTGTGGCTAACTAAGCTAGTTAGCGGGCTTATCAGTCCATTGACTTTATGCTTACAACACCAGGTAGGGTTGCTAACTCTCACGCAAGAAATCTTATGGCAAATCTATATTATTCCATTACAAACTTAAAATTAGCTACATTAAAAGTGTTGGGATAGTTTGTAAACCTTAGAAACTATTCACGTCTATTTAAGGTTATAAAACTGTTACATACATGTAAATGAGCGTGCAGACTTGTTTCCAACTGAAAGTCTCAGGCCAGCCAGCTGACAAAAGTTGGCAACCCAGGGTAGTTATTAGTTAGTTCTGCATTTTGCTTATACACTATATTTTATAACTGAACTGATAACTGAAATTTACATTAAGTCAAAATTGCCCAAGACACAGAATAGAAACACCATTAGATTCTAAAGTGTGTAAAAAGAAAATTAAAGGGGGATGCATTATTTGGCAAGTCTGATTTTATAGCTCCCAAGATTTGCATCCCCCCTTTTTTCAGGAGATGCATACAGGCATGCAAAGCTTGGCATAACACCTGTGGAAGCCCGAGTGATGCCCTAGGGAAGCGTCGCTGCCCAGTTGGCGCCCCGTCAGTAGATGGCGCCCTAGGCAGTTGCCTGTGTCCTTTGGGTTGGCTGGTACTATTGCTTTAGGTGCATTATATTAAGTTGTGTTTAAATAAAAATATATTTTAGCACAAAGATTGTATGTGCTCTAGAATATTAGACACTGTCTGACTGCTTTAATAATGCTGTAACTGAAGTGTGCCATGCAATGAGATCTCCCATGATTGCTGGCCCTGTACACACAAGCACTTCTTTTTAGTCTGACCCAGAGTCTGCCTGCTGCCTGCCCAAAATGCCCCTGGCAGCCGGTGATGGCAAACGTGCAGGTCACCTTATCCGTGACAGACGTAGTGGTGCTTAAGGCGGCTGAAGAGGAAGACGGGGCCAGGGGTGACCCCAACACCAACATCATTCTTCAGCTGCAGGCCATCCCACATGGGTGAGACAGCAAGACACTATTCCCTAAGTCAGCCGCGTGTAACCATGCTGCTGGCTGCAGCTTCAGTGCACTGTTTGCTTTGTAGTTGTGATGAGACGCCACTGTTTGCCTGTATTTGAGTTTTTGGTATCACTTTTCTTGATGGGGCACTAATACTTAGTAATAACTAAGTTGCTACTGAAGTACAAATTATGACCAGATAATAAACAAATATAGTCGCTACTTGAGATAAAAGATGCGTTACGATTCATTAATGATGAATTAGCATTAGAGCAGTATGTAACTAAGACCCTAATTAATGCATAAGTAATAGCATAATGCTGCATTATTTGTGCCCCATCAACTGAAGTGTTACTGATTTTTTTTGTTACATCTTGCACTTTTGTCAGTTTTCCTAAATGTCATTTAGCATAAAGGGTTAATATCAGTATCCTGTACAAGGGGTCCGCCTTCTGGTTTGTTATATTTCGTATGCGAACATGCTGCCTTTGTCTGTTTCATGTGTTCTCCAGTAAAGCCCCAGTAAATATGGGGAGAAGATGTCATAAGAAAAGTGACTTTGCCCGTATAGTTCCTGCAGCATCACTTTAACATTCCCTTTGATATATGTAGCTTTCGTTGCTTCCCTAGAGCAAATAATTTACTAACTGTTCCAACCCTTCTTTGTGTTCTGTGCAAACTGAAGGCTTTGTCGCCCCCTGCAGAATACGCGAAGAAACAGAGGAGACAGTTTTTCAGTGTAGTACCTGCCTTAGGGACACATCCAGGTGATTACACGCATAATGACATATAGTACATAATAATTAATGTTTCCGATTGGTTGCTATGTTTGTCATGGTTAAGGTTCTCAGCTCTTTCTGTTGATTGTAAATGTAATGTTTTTCAGTCTTTGTTTCCCTTCTGACAATCTATTGACCTACACCTATAGAATACTGTTATTGTCACCAAAATTACTTTTCATCGTTTATATGTACACCTTATTGTTGAAATGTTTAGGGCAATATCTCTAGATTAAAGTGTGAAATTTCTTAGTCTGCTCTTTTAAGTTAACACTTCTTCAGTTGTCCAGCGGGTGTTTTCTCTGGTGGGAAAATCAAGCGGGTATGCAGTTACATTGTTGCAAAGAAATGAAGATTTCATTTTGGTAACCTTCTTCTTAGAATGAAACCCGAGAGACAGAGTGCGGATCAAGACCTCTGTCTGCCTGCTCATTTAAGTTTACATTTTGAGACGGAACACCACATCTGTTCCACGTACGTGTGAATGCGTGTGTGTGTGTTTGTGCCCATGGCCATGCAGGGGAAGCCCCAAGCACAGAGGAGGAGCTTGATTTTGGATATCCCATCACCTGTGGTGAGAGCACAGGGGTGCTGCTCTTTAAGAAGTTTATGTGTCCTGGAATCAACATCAGATGTGTGAAGGTATGAGCTAATTGTCTGTTTCCATGGTACCAAAGGAGTTTTGTGAGCCTCATTTAATCGCAGACTCTTCTGATAACAGAGGTGTGATGATGATGATGACACTTGTGCGAGAGAGCAGTTATTTTCTGTTTATACAATACTGTAGAACAGGAAAACGACTATGCTAGAACAGAACTGTGCTGTCTGAGCACTTCTGGGTTTACTGGCTGATATGTGCCCTGCCTCTCACTGTAGTACCACGAGCAGTTGATTAGCCCGAAACAGTTTGTGCACCTGTCTGGGAAGGCCGCCTTGAAGGACTGGAAAAGAGCCATTCGATTAGGTGGTGTCATGCTGAGGTAGGTCCAGGCTTAGGCCAGGTTGGGGTGGCTAGGAATGGCCAGACTCTGACATCAGGGCACTGCTTTCAGTCTCCCCTGAGCACTGGCACGGATTTGCGACACCAGGCCTACAAGATGCACGGAGATCCATAAGGTGTCATTGTGCTGCGGTACAGGGTTTCCCTAATGAGAACGGCGTGCCTTTGCTGCGCCCTGCAGTAGCTTAGCTCTTTCACTAACAGCTGGGTCATCAGTGGTGAGATGGTCCTCCCCTTCTTGAATTAGTGCAGTAAACAGGCCCATTGATATGCTGCCATCGTCATTGGCAACCCCTCTATTGGCCGTATGAGTGTGTTGAATTGCACAGGTGTACTACGCATCACCAGCGCTGAGTCATGGGTCTGCTGATCAGGAAAGCTGCGTTATCCACCCTCCCTCTTCTATGGTCGGCTGGCTGTAGGAAGACGATGGACTCGGGCCAGATCAACTTCTATCAGCATGACACAATGTGTACCAACACCTGCCGCGGCACCAGATTTGACCTGCTGATCAGTAACATATGCTGCCCCCTGCAGGGCATGGAGTCACCAACGCCTGACACCCCACGAGCTGAAGCCCAGCGATGATCTTCCTTTATGGAAGTACTGTCCCAGTGTTTTGTGGCTATGCCCACCAGGCATGGTTTCTGACATTGCTGTCTTTTGGTGTTGAAACATGGGGATGTGCAGTCTGGTTTGGCTGTATAGATCTAGAGCTAAGAATTACAAAATAAAGATTGTGATGTAGAGGAGGATTTTGGGGTGTCGGACTTTGGTGTCCTACAGATTAAGCAGTTTGGCCTAATGATTTACTGCTGAATAACCAGGAGAGATGACTATCTATATGACTAAGTAAAGCTTAAGTAAAGCTGTTAAGGGCTACAGTAGAATCTATACTAGCACCCTAGAGGTCCTGAGGTTTAACCCCAGGATATGCAGGATACTTTATGCGCATAGTGGGAAGAAACATAAACAGGTGTAGTGTTTTGTTCTGCTGTATCTCAGATGGCGGTATATCCTGCTCTCTCCTCTCTACCATCCGGGAAACGACGGGCAGGTGGCTCTTTTGGAAGAGAGCAGAGAGGAAACACTAACTGCGACTGAATGGAACTCAAACACCATCAGAGTAGCAGCTGAGAGCGAGGTGCGCAGAGAGACAGACAGTATCTCTGGTGAGTCATCCACCCCATCACTGGGAATCGGTGGTAACTGATTAACTGCTGAATGTATGTACATGATAAAAGATGTAGTCTGTGGGCATAATATCAAGTATTACCAGAATAATACATATTCTTTCAGTAAGCAGTTATAGTGTTTCTTTATGAAACTCTGGCCTTGCAGAGGAGACCGTGAACTTCTGGAAGGGCATTGCAGACATGGGCCTCATGGGGGAGTGGTGGCCAGTGTTCACAGCCAGCTACTGCACACACTGCAGGGCTTGTAGCAGCGCAGTATTGAGGCCCAGGCACTGGAACCAGGTTTGTGTGGGGAGCTGATAAGGGAGTCAGTGCGGGAGTCAGTGAGGGAGTCACTGCAGGAGCTGCTGAGGGGGTCGCTGGGGGAGTTGCTGAGGGGGTCACCGAGGAGGCCGTTGACAGGGTCGCTGGGGGAATCACTGAGGGGGTTGTTGCAGGAACCACTGAGAGGGTCATTGCGGGAGTTGGTATGGGGGTCACTGCGGGAGCCGCTGGGAGAGTCACTGCAGGAGTCACTGAGGAGATCACTGAGGGGGTCACTGCCGGAGCTGGTATGGGGTTCACTGCAGGAGTCACTGAGGAGATCACTGAGGGGGTCACGGACTTGCTGAGGGGGTCGCTGCGGGAGCCGCTGAGGGAGTCACTTCTGGAGTTGCTGCAGGAACCACTGAGGGAGTTGCTGCGGGAGCCGGTAAGGGGGTCACTGGGGGAGCTGCTGAGGGATTCGCTGAAGGGGTCATGTACTCGCTGAGGGAGTCGCTGAGGCGGTCGCTGAGAGAGTCGCTGATGGGGTAGCTGGGGGAGTCGCTGAGAGAGTCGCTGCAGTCTGACTTCCTTAATGCCTCAGAGATGGAGAGATTTATGGAAAGAGAGCCAGAGCCGTCAGCCCTCCCCTGCACTGCAACACTCTGTAAGTGTGTGTGATGCTGCACGCCTCTTAGGAGCCGCTAGTGATAGGGGGGTCAGTAGACTGATCTGATTCATTGATTGAATTGATTTCCTGACTGATTTGTTTTTGAATGATTAATCGGCTTGATTTCCTGGCCAGTTGACGGACGCTCATTCTGTGATTGTCTGTAGATGTGGCTGTGCTGAGCAGCTTGGCCCAGGTGTTCGGATTGCTGGACACAGTGAACAGGACCCAGCGGATGCGGCTCCAGCAGACAGCCTCAAGTCAGGAGGCCCAGACCGCTTTGACAGGTTAGTATGGGCTAGAAGCCGGCTGGTCGTCACTCGTCACGGTTATAGGTCTTCCTCAGCAGTTTGTACTGCATTCTGTTTGAGGCAGCAGTAAGTGATGTGCAGCGTGAATAAATATTGACCTTTGACAGGCCTGGCAGAGCAGCTGGAGGAGCAGAAGAAGCAGGCACCTGATTGGCTAGTTTGCTCCCAAGCGCCTGATTGGTTGGCTCACTCCCAGGTACCCGATTGGCTGGCTTGCTCCCAGGTCCGGCAGAGTGCTGTGCTGGCATCGCCGGCCACTGTTTCCGAGCCGTCCGGTCAACGCCTGCAGCTGCAGCGCCCATCATCGGCCTGTGTGCTCAGCACAGTGCCCCCCCCCCCTTTGCTATCCTGTCCCCCGTGGTACCCCTGGGCCAGTCAGCCAACACCCTTACACTGCAGCCCGCTGGCCTCCGGCTGCCTGGTACCGCTGCAGTACAGAACCCGCTTTGGCCTGAGAGCCAGGCACACACTATGGTGACCAAGATCGAGCCAGCTCCAGGGGATCACACGGCGGGGGCAGTGGAGCTCTGGCTGGGAGGACCGCTGTCTGGCGGGCATGTGGGTTCTGTGCTAATGCAGGGTCAGATGGAGGTGGTCAGCATAGTAGAGGATGGGTCTGGGCTGCTTGTGCATGGGCAGATGATGCAAGTAGAAGATGTGGATGGGGGAACCAGATTGGTCCTCCATGGGGGTCTGGAAAAAGCATGGGTGGAGCAGCGGGGGCAGTTGCACCATGTGCAGATCATGGTTGTGGAGGAGGAACAGCATGGCCAGTGAGAGCTGACCAGGTGAGACACACTGGGAGAGGAGGAGCTGTGTATGTGAGGAAGGTCACAGTGATGCAGCAAGCTGCTGTGTGGTGCTCTGCCGGCTGGAATGGACCCCAGCTACACCTCCGCTGCCAGCAGCACTCTCAATAACCCTTTTCAATGAACCTGTTTAGTTGTATAACCTTTTTGCAATCCTTTGTAAAAATTTGTTGAAACTTTTTTTTTTTTTTTTAAACTGAGAGACATGGAGGCATGGCACTGCTTTGAAGGAAGAATGGAGCAAGCCGACAGTGAGAAAATACTTCTGTCATGCCGAGCTCTGCTAGGGGAAAAGGGGCAGACCTACCCATCTGCAGCCACCTGATCCTGTTCAGAAGGACATCGGGAGCCAGAGGTCCAGAGAGGCCTGAGCGAATGCTTACAGTCCACACCCCGAGATCAGGCCATCTTCTGAAGGCAGCCTTTAAAGGCAAATGGCTGCATGCTTTGGTATTACAGGATCGCTTTGGCAGCCCTGTTCTCTTGCTGACTGTATTGAGACAGACTCGCAGATGACTGCCACGCCCACGCGGTGTGGAATTGAACGGGTTGTTTGTTGTCCTCCCATTGCCGTGGGGTGCTGAGAGGTGACAGTTGTACAACAATCGAGGGACCGGATGGTCACCCGCATAGATACATATGAATTGAGATCCAGATGTGTGAGCCATTATACGTCCATGATTCACCTCACTGCTAGCA